>JANAVB010023800.1:13796337-13939084 GCA_029216955.1 Iris pallida
TGGTTGATCAACCGCAATACAATGATTCTGATTGGACAATGTGTTAGCGGGCGTCCCCAATAAAATATGTCTTGAATCAAGCTCGATAAAAGGGTAAGCTTGCAAAAACTAGGCTGTAATAGCATTGGTCAAGATAGTCAAAATATAAGTAGGCAAAATCTTTGGAAAGGAGGCACAAGTTTCGAGTTTTTAGAAAATCAAATCCTTACCTGGTGTTCTTGGCTATACAGTCAACCTATTATCTTCTTATCCATAAGGCTTTAGTCGACTAATGGGTTATGGACTTTCGAATTCTATATTCTAGGTAAACCTGTTAGTGTCAGTCAATTACCTCGTTAATAGATCACAAGGACCACATAATGCTAAGTTGAAGGCATGGTACCGAACTTACAGAACTTCCACTAGTTTTGGTTTTGGATCTTATGGGACACACAGGGCACTTTTCTATCCTCTATGATACCCTAAACTTGAAATCACATCTGAAGTCATTTGACCGAGAGTTATACCTCGCCCGTATACTCTGGCTGTTGTAAACCCTTGGTTCCATGATTCATATAATAAGCTATCAGGTACTCTACTCTATATTGACACAAGGGTATCTAAGATCTACAGAGGTCAACAAGAACATAGTTTTAGCAATGTTCCATAGACTATGATTCTTCGGAATGATTCTGTGGGTTGTGCCTCGCCAGTGCGCTGCTGGCTGCAGTGAACCCACATTCTCCACTCTCAACATAATTGACGACAGTACGCTGCTGTCTAACCATTATTAGTTAACTAACATCCTTTTAACTATGTCCATAAGAACTCATGAGTTCTTAGATATTCAACAAGTTGACTAAAATAAGGTGTAGGTATTCGTCCTATCAGTCACAATACCTAAAATAATAGTTAACATGGTGGAAATAACAAAGACGAAGGAATACAAACATTCTAGTATCTATTTCATATGCATTTCTATGGTTGAGGAAAAATCGTAAATCAATCTACCTCGAGATTCGTATGCGAATAACAGAATTATAACCAGTTCCTTACAGCAAAATAGAATTTAAAAACATACAATTCTAACTCATGAAGTGATATTTATATCTAATAGAGCAAAGGAAATTGAACAAGTTATCAAGATTATAGCCTTAATTCTAGGAAAAGCCTAACTAGTCAAGTGAATAATAGACTAACATTGAAGCATATTGTCGTATCAAAAGTAATAGTGTATCTAGCAAGCTATCCGAATTCAATAATTCCTTAACTAACTTGCATGGCATAACTGACAACCTTAACTACCCCACGGTCAATTTAATAAGAGACTCCTAGTCCTAGTCATTATCTTAAATCATTTTAATCCTAGTTTGTGAATGAGCATTTCCTGGTCGCAGGCTTGGAGTAGTACAACTAACTTAAGTACTACCACAAGTTTGCAATCTTTTGCGAAATCTGACCTACATGGGCCACCACAAAAACTTGTCACGACCCACACCCGCTTTCCGGATACGAGACGTGTCCAAGCCAGCCTACGCCGCAGAGTCAGCGGTAGAACGCTGTCAAGCCTGCAAGAAATAAATGCTCAAAATATAACATTTGTTGCTCATTCATATTTCTAAATTTGTTACAACATTTACAACATTTATAATTAAAGAAAATACAAGATTTTGCAATTAATAAAATTATACAATTGCTATCTAATTCTAGGTTGACCTCAGCATACCCAAGCCTTCCCAATGCTAAGAGTGATCGCGGTTAAACTTGAAAAATATTGGTTTCCAGTCAGGAATGGAACAAGTACACAAACCGACGACAATGCGAAAACACAATAGAATTAACAAGATATGAAAATAACATATGAGATATAAAAATTGGAAAGTACTGATGACATGGCACGGTGGAGGTAAAAAGGAAAAATAAAAGACATCTACCTAGGTGGTGTAAAATATCATTTTCAACATATGAACGGCTAGGGGGTAAATACGGCTCACTACACGTGTCGTGTGCAGCTGCTATCATGCAAGAATAGACATATTGGGATAGTTCTGGGTAGTCCACATGTATACTAAGATATTTTCCCTCCCGAATACTCCGTGTGACGAGCGTGTCAACAAGCAGCAAGATATGTATAGACATGAAATAAAAAGACTACTATGAATCAAAAGCAATCAGAAAGTGCACTTGCCTGAGGTTCTTAGCTGGTAAAACCAATAATACCATACTACTCAATGAGCCACAATCAGTCAACACATGCAGAAGTCTCCAGATGCTGAAATAAATAGTACCAACGTTCTCAGAATAGTCAAATTAGCTATGATTGCCTGTCCTTAAGTCCAATTCTGGATACAGGGGCAAAAAGGTAATTTTGGTCAAAAATGATGTCCGTCGTTGGACCAGCTTTGTACCGAAATATGTGCCAGAGTCAACAATCTCTAAAGTCGTCAAACTACATGTCAACAGGTCCAGTTTTTTGATACGAACCCAACCGTATGTCCAGAGTTGGATTCCGGTGGACCGTGCACAAAATCGCCCGTTGAGTCGGACCGTGGGGCCCGCAAAACGGCGTCCGATTCAACTGTCTCAGAATTGGACCAAACTTGGCATACAAGACCAGAAAAATAATACGGTCCTGTTGGCACAAGTTTCGTCTCGATCTGACGAGCGTGCACAAAGTAATTGGGGAATTTGCAAAGTGACCGATATAGTGAATTTCGACGGATACGCATCAAATTCGTCGTGCACACGCGACCAATTTGAATTCCGTCAAAGCCCACGCGTCCACGAAGCCGTTACGCACCTTTCGATGCTTTCGGTTCGCGACCAAGTCGCCCGGTTTGGCGGGACGCACGTGGTATCGGAGGATTTTATTGAAATTTTATATTTCTAAAACTGTTTTTCCTGATTTTCGAGGATCGATTAATCTGTACACAGTTTATGAAATTCAAAACTACGAAATAGTTTTCGATCACCTATATGTTGTCTAAAGATGTGTTCAAATAGAATTTCTAAACGGTTACAGGATCGATCAGAATTGATCTTGCAATGTAGGTTCATGGGCTGTTTCGTGTCCTATTTTTGAACAGGTTTTTCTCCAACTTTGTGTCGATCTAACGGACATTATAGTGCGTCTAATTTCAAAGTGTTTGAAAGGAAAGGTAGGTGTACATATTGTGAACATACCAGAGCAAGTAGCTCGTGCAACCATCCGATATCCGCGACGAAATGTCGCTGTGAAGGCGGTCCTTGGAATCGCTGTCGCTGTTGCTATTGCCGTTGCGCATGGCGCACGCACGGCCTCGTGGCCGGCTGACGGTCATCCTCCGATGACGCACGGCCGTCGGGATGGCCGCTCCAGTCAGGGGGATGGGTATGGGGTTAGGGTTTTGATAAATACTCCTCACCCTCTCTCGTATAATATATATACTGTGAGCGCTTCGAAAGGGGTGCTCGGGTCTCCGGGCTCGGGGATTAGCAGCTGGGCTGCTACTGTTTCCTTCTTTTTTTTCTTTTTCTATTGCAGCTGGGTTTGCTCGGTTTGAGCACTGGGGGAATGGCCGAGTGGGCCGGGCCTGGGTCTTGGCCGCTGCTACTGCTCGCTCCTTATTCCATTCTATTTTCTTTTCTTTTATTTCTTTCTTTTTCTTTTTCTTTTTCTCTTATATTCATTTCTTATATATATATATATTATATATAATATATATATATATTATTACAAATAATAGGTACATTTATACATATTATGTACACACATAAATATATTTATATATACCCACTATATACGTATATTTATATTTACATAACATACACATATTTTAATATACTCATAAATTCCTGCATATACATGTTTAATATTTATTTATACACGTACACATATTTATATACGCATACACACATATTTATATTAATATTTATATACAAACACACATACATACACATGTATATATATACACCTATATATATATTCTATATTTCAATTTAGCATCACAAAATTAACAAGTACTTATACATACACGCACACATCTATTTATACATTAATAAATTCTAAGTAAACCTCAATATATCTCTTTCTAGAGTAGAGCCTATATAAATATGAATGTATCTATTATACATTTGTTTGACAGATACAACCAATAATAATTCTAATATTATATAATTGCCTCAATAACTTAATAATAAATAATAATCAAATGCAATAAATCTATAATGGTGTATATACCCTTTATGTGCAGTCAAAAATCACCATTTAAAAAAATTAATTAATAATAAAATCATTTTACAATTTTTCGGGAAGGGGAGCTACAAAATGGCCAAGAGGCCACCGTTGGGTGCAAGAATTCGGATGACAGATGTATGAAATTTGTGTGGATATGACAAGCCTTACACTTCTTTGCATAGTGGACTGCATCTGCTACCATCGTAGGCCAGTAATAGCCCATCCGACGGAGACGATCCTGCAACTTAGGGCCAGGTTGGTGATCCCCGCAAACGCCATCGTGAGCCTCGCGTAAGGCTTCTCTGGCTTCTGCATTTGACAGACATCTTAACAGCAGCCATCGTAAGATCGTCTATATAACATTTTTATTTATGTGTCATAAAAGAATATGAGAGAACGCCTTCTGATTGAAGTTGCTTCCTTCACATTCTGAGGCAGGATTCGTAGACTGTAAAGTCGATGAATGGGAGTCTCCAGTCTTGTACGTCATTGGTTATCTGGGCACTCATATTCAGTTGAACGTTATTTTTGGGACAGACCAACTCATGGCCTATCACGTCGACTAGATGATGAGCATAATTTGGAACCGCCAAAGAAGCGGCGAGGCCTACTAGAGCATCGTCTTCAATATTCTAGAGCCTAGGAACATGCTCTGTAAAGAACCCCTCCAAGGTTGTAATGATGGCAATTGATGTCTGATGATGAGGTCCTCATTACGAACCTCGTATGAGCCTCGGATCTGATTAACAATCAACTGTGAGTCGCCATACGCTTCCAAGTATTTGACCCCTATCTCTTTTGCGAGTCACAGTCCGATGACCATAGCGTTATATTCGGATAGATTTTTTGAACAAGGTTCTATGAAGAATATGCCCGATTAACTACCAACATAGAGGGAGAAATTAATACTATCCTGACTCCAGCGATGATATCACCTTGTAGCTCTGTTCAAGAAGCACCGTCAAAGAACATTCGCCAAACGTCATCATGCAAAGTCATGTTTAAGTTAACGACTTCGTCTGGGATTTCTTCATAGATTCTGGCTGTTTCTGAGCCTGGATGGGCGCTAGAAAGTCGGCCAAGGCTTGATCTTTGACAGCCTTCTGCGGAACGAAGACCATGACGTAGGAGATAACAATATCGCCCATGTGGCTAGACGAGAACTGAGTGCACCTGGCTTGGTCATGAGAACCCTGAGGGGATTAACTTGCGAGACAACATGGATGGTCTGCCCTGACACATAGTGTTATATTTTCTAAATGGCGAACACCAAGGCAAAACATTCCTTCTCCACGATGGTGTACCTATGCTCCGGCTACACCATCATTCGGTGAGATAATAGATGGCTTGTTTGTACCCCTATCATTGTTCTGTGCTAGCAAGGCACCGAGGGAGTGTTCTATCGCCCGTACATAGAGCAGGAAAGACTTTTTGGCCACCGAGCTACCAGAACCGGCAGATTCGACAGGTATTCCTTAATGTCATCAAAGACGCGTTGACATTCTTCATTCCATATGAAGGAGACCCCTTTCTTCATGAGTTGTGTGAAGGGTTGACATCTCCCTGAGAGGTTAGATATAAACCTCCTGATGAAGGCTAGTCTTCCCTGAAGGCCGCAGAGTTCACAGAGGTTCCTCGGTGGACTCATTTCCAGGATTGCCTTTATCTTATCGGGGTCTATGTGAATGCCCAGGGAAGTAATGACAAAGCCCAAGGACTTCCCGCTGGACATACCCAGGAAGGACTTGGTGGGATTCATCTTCAGATTGTGCGCTCGTATAAGGTCGAACACTGTTCTCAAATCGTGTAAGTGATCATCCTTGGAGTGGCTTTTGACGGCAATGTCGTTAACGTAACACTCCACCATCTTGTGCAAGTGATCTCTGAAGATGACGCTCATAGCTCATTGATATGTAGCACCGGCATTCTTTAGGTCGAAGGCATAACTGTGTAACAATACACGCCGATCGGTGTTCGGAATGACGTGTGCTTCTCATCGTCAGAAGATATTTTGATTTGATTGTATCCTGAAAAGCCATCCATAAAAGACATGCGCTCGAAGCCACACGTATTATCAATCATTATGTCGGTTATGGGAAGAGGGAATTCATCCTTTGGATATGCCGCATTCAGATTACGAAAGTCGATGCAGATTCAGATTTTTTTCGTTCTTCTTGACAACTGGTACTATATTAGCTATCCAATCTGGGTGCTGCTCCTCATGGATGAAACCGCTAGCTATAAGCTTATTTACTTTCGCTTCAATAGAGTTCATGATGTCTGGATAGAACCGTCGTTGCTGTTTTTGACTTGTTTTGCGTCCGGATGAATATTGAGCTTATGAAGTGTGATCTCGGAGTTTAGCCCTGGCATGTCTTCATAGCTCCAGGCAAAAATGTCAATATTTCTGACGAGTTGCAACAACGACTCCCGCTCGTCGACCGTCAGGATTTTACTAACGAAGATTGGCTTTGGAGAGGATTCGTCACCGAGGTCAACATGCATGACCTCATCTTCAGTAGGTGGGTCACATAGTTCAAAGTGCTTCTCCCATTGTGTATCCAGTTGTTGGACCCATGGCTCTAATTTAAGAGGTTCGAGTAGATCTTCGTCTTCCTCTTCAATGTCAGTGGATGCCATGTTGACAGATAATATCTGCCTGAATATATCTCCAATGCTGTCATCAAAATCGTATGCAGGTGATTCGGATGAGTGAGAATGCCACTCATATTCCTCATCGGAGTTCTCGAGCGTTGTTGCTGGTGTAACATAACGAGGCTGCATTTGGACTTGTCGTAATAATTATGAGGTTTTTCAGATGGAGTTGACAGCTGCAGAGGCGATCGCCGACCGTTGTCGTAATTTAGATCTGTAGTAGCCTCCATGTTGTACCCCTATTTTTTATGAAGTACTTGGCTTGAGGACTATACAGGTAGAGCGGTAATCTTCCAGTATCGGGTTCGAGATCAAACTCTTGCGGAATGAAGTATTAAGGACCTTCTTTTCGGCCAAAGATGATCGTGTGATCCCCTTCTCTTCTGCCTAGGACTCGGAAGTAGGTACCTCTAATGGGAGTAAGTCGATTTATTGTATGGGCGGTTGTCACCTGAGTGTGCAGGTTAATATTCCGACCGTGTCCTACAGTATACATCAGATTGAGTTTATTACACTCAGCATAGTTCAATGACAGCCTCTTATTGATAAATAAGGAATTTTGTCCATAGGGATTACATCATCAGGAGAGGGACTATCCACCTTTACAATAAGATACTTTACGAGCTCTGCCTCCTCTTCAGCTATTCCCTGCGTGACCGGAGGTTGGGACGCTGTCTTGGGCAACCTGACCTACCAAAGGTTCTGCTTGTGGCATTGGCTTGCTTGAGGGTCTCGGATCAACACTTGGTTGCCGGCCCATTTGGGAAGACGGATAACCATCGGCTCGGTAGAGGACTTCGTGTATTCCGATGGCTTTTGATTGGATCTTGGCAATCGGATCACCATCGGCTCCCCAGAGGGCCTCGCATCTTTCGGTCGCCTTTGATTGAATTTCGGCAATCGGATCACCATCGCCCTATGACGGGTTTTGGCTCCTGGCTGGACCTTGTGAGTCGGATGACCATCGGTTCCGACTGTGCAGCTGGGACGAGAGAACCGGGCACCTCCTTGTTTAAAGTTACGACAAGGGGTGCAGCTTTGCCCGGTTTACTGGCCTGGAGATAATTCTTAAGGGTTCCTCTGGTCCTGTGATGACCTCCAGTTCGTCAATTATGTGCTTCTTAGATTCTTCGTATAGACAAACCTCCGAAGAATAATAAGACTCAACCCCTTTGAAATGATCGATGTCGGCGAGTTCAGTCTTCACGAAATCGTGCTTACTGACATACTTGAAGCACTGGTGGAGTGTAGATGACACGATCATATAGTCATGTATCCACGGACACCCCAAGAGGATATTGTAGGACGTATCAGCATCTATGACGTAGCAGGTAACCTCTGTCCTCAGGTCGCCGATGATATTTCAATCGGATCATTCCTAAGAGATAGCTCCTTCCCGAGTTGAAACTGCTAATGGCAGCGTTGGTCGCCGCTAGCCGATGCATAGGGATGCCGAGGACATGAAGCAAGCTTTTCGGAATGATGCTAATCGATGAGCCAGGATCGATGTGCATCCGATCTACCTTGATGTCTCTTGTATCCAGTGTAGTACAAGGCGCAATCATGCATGTTGGTCTTGATCAACATGTCATGTGGTGTAAATACGATGTTGCGCGTCGCGTCTGTACAATTGCTGCCCTGGAGATCTACTGACGAGTCTTCCCTGTAGGTTTGACCTGGGCTAAGTAGGCGTTAGCATTCTGGAGAGCTTCGCTCAATGCGACACGTAGATCCTTGGAGAGCCTTAGAAGCTCGTATAACGATAACTTTGTCGGCGTATTAGCCAGTTGTGCTAATATGTTAAGTTATAAGGTTTCTCCAATCCCTGAGGTGCATCCTTACGAACGGCTTGTCAAAGCGGGTTTCTTTTGGCTTGGACCAGTCCGCTGGTGGAGGCTGAGATTGTCACTACAATTTTAGTCTTGAGGGTATTTTAGTTTTTAATTTTTGTGAATTATTTTATTAATTATTGCATTGTTATTGTGATTTTGACTTTTGCTAGTTGTGACTTTAGAGACTAGCCTACAGTTTGACTTTGACTTTAGTGACTTAGTAGCATGGTGTGGGACCCTAATGTGACTTAAGTTAGTCTTAGTTGACTTGAGTGTGGCTAGGGTTCATGAGAGGATTGGGAGAGTTATGTATTTTGGACTTATAGCTAAGGGATTGAACTAGCTAGCTTATGAACTTGGCTCAAGCCCATTTACATGAAACCCTAACCCTAATCCCCTACATGGCTGGCCACCACAGCCCATTTTAAACCTAATTTCATCCTATATAATGTCTCATCATAACCACTTGTCTCTTTAGAAACTTTCCTTTAGAAAACCCTAATTTCTTTCCCCTTTCATCATTCCTCCACCAAATTGATCCCAATCTCTTGCATTTGAATCCAAATCTGGAGTAGAAGAAGAAGGAGACTAGCTTGTAAGGAGGGGAGCTCATTGGGACATAGCTTGAGGAAGGAGACTTCCCTATTTGTGGCTTTTTCTTGGAGATTGGATCCCTATAGGTAACCCCTACAAATCACCATAAAATCCTGATTTTATTCCATAGATGCATCCAGCTAGGTGTCCCCTAGCTGTAGGAAAATTTGGTAGAAATTCGTGTTGATTTGGTGTCCGTATCGAACACGTATCAGCGTAGGCTTTAGGTGTTTGATAAAATTCCTAAGAGAGAGTTTTAGTGCTATTTTTGAATTTGTTTGAACTAATTTGTAGCCCTATAGGTGTGGTTTGATTTCGTATTTGATTGAGTTGATTTTCGTGTCTACTGTCTCTAAAACTGGACTGGGCACGCAGCACAGAGCCCCGCTCGGATGCCCTGCTACCGAAACTCTGTTTGGACATGCCATGCCATGGTGGCCCGATGTCACTACCACATTTTAGATTGAATGTATTTTGGTCATTTGGTAATTTTTGAATTTATTTTAAATTTATTGAATTGGTGATTTCTAGTTTTGACCTTAGCTAATTGAGACTTGTAGACTAACCTAGAAGCTAACCCTAGATATGGTGACTTAGTAGGCAATGGTGTGACCCTAGTCTAACTTAAGTTAACCTCAGTTAGTCACTTAGAATCTAGTTTCAATAGGAGGATTAATAAATAGGTGCAATGACTTGTGACTTGTGACTATTAATTTTATGACTTATGTAACATAGCCCATAGGCCCATGGCTCGAGCCCAAACCCAACCAACCCACATGGCCGGCCACACCTAGGGTTTTCCACCCCTATTTAATGTCCCCTTCCTTGTTCTTGCCTCTTTTGTGCTCAACCAAGTTTTTAGAAGGAAAGGTAAATCCCCACTTTCCTAAATTCATAGTAAATCCATTTTAAATCCTTTTTGACCCAAATCTTTTGCATATGATTCTAATCAACCTCTACTTGCTGATTTTGAGGAGTAATTTTAGTTTTAGAGCAATTTGGGAGCATTTGGCTAGCAAGGAGGAACCCCTCATTTGAGTTTTTTCTTGCTATTTGTACCTATAGTAAAACCCCTCAAATTGTTAATATTCTATTTTCTTTGTATTTAGGCTAGATATAGGTGTCCCCTAGCTGTCCCTAATGTTTGGGTTAATTTTGTGTCCATTTGGTGTCCATATCGGACACGTATCATGGTGTACAGGAAGGTGTTTGATTAAATACCTATTAAGACTTTATTTTTGATTTTTGTTGAACTAATTACATGGATCTCTATATCTAGGTATGTGTAATAATATTTGTTAAGACTGATTTGTGTTTGTGTCGTTTTCGTGTCGAATTTGGTACTGGACACGCAGCACGGGGGCTCGGTCGGGTGCCCTGCTGCTCGTGTCCGAGTTCTCGTCGGACACAACACTTCTTGACACCAAAATTTGTGTGAACCTTCACTAGGTGACTGACACCAAGCCCCTAAAATTTTGTGGAACATTATCGAGTGGTTAGGAGAAATCTGGCCCGCACGGATTTGACACTGATAGTGCACAGTCGGCCATAGGCGACTGACACTGTGTTCGTGTCTCACATGACACGTCCTGGACATGACTCAGGGTGACCTAACCCTAGCCCTAGACCACCTCTACACGTGTGCACGGCCACGTGTCTCCACGTGGCCTGTGTCGTGCTTTCGACACGTGTGCACGCGTGCACGCAACAGTACACAATTTTGTGTCTGTGTATCGTGTAGTTGTTTGTACACGATTCATGTCCAGTTCTTGGACACGAAGACACCCTCGACATTATCCATATGTGTCATTAATTACCAACCATTAATTTGTAATATTAGCATGATTTTAATTGTCAAATTGCCTTTTTCCCATTTCCTGATACACACTTCACTGATTTGGATTTTTTTAGTTTTAATTACATATTTAACTGATTTAATGATGTTAATGATTAGGATTAGTTCACCTACATATGTAATAGATGATGATCATGTTGGGTTTGTGACTGGTGTTGGAATTGGGTTTTCAATTTGGTTTGGGATATGCTAACTGCTAGGACTGATATAAGAAACTGTCATTTTACTGAAATTTCCTAAGTCATACACTGTTAAACTTGAAATCCTGAGAACACAGGAACTACACCCTACAGGTCCTAATACATTTGACACGCACTACTGCATACACTCACATAAAACTGAGATTGACACCCTAAGCTACACACACACACACACACACACACACACACACACAGGAACACCCTAACCCAATATCCCTATACACATCACTGTTAGCTATGACACCCTACAAATTACCTATTGACACACACCCTATCTAAACTCCTGTCACATTACACACACACATTACCTACAATGCCATGCTTTCCCTGAGAACACCACATTACAAACTCTTCACATATACATATACACACTTTACTGATTTCACACTCATGTATCACACACACACACACCTATCTACTACTACACAGTAACCTGAGAACACAGGTAGCCCTATAGCCTATGTTCTCTACACACACACACACATGGTTACACCCTAGCCTATGTACCATACACCACACACACACTCAGTGTCACTCACACACACTCATACACACACTACACATATGCATACACTGTCCTTCTTCCCTCTCTAATTATGCATATATATATATCCCTAATTGGCTAGATAAATAGTAATATATAGTGTATTTGCATATTGCCTATAATGTAATATATATGTGTATAAACTATACTCTGGTGTAATATACATATTTAAATATATGCTACTTATATTAAATTATATATTATATAATATATATATATGTGAAATGTGTGTGACTCCATTTTAGCCTATGGCACATAACCTATGTAATTCATGTGTATATATTGATTGTATAATATATGCATATATGGTTTGTTATATGTGATAGTTTAGGCTATGGTACTAGAATAGTGTGGCTTGTATGGTAATTTGGTTAGAGACCTAGATTAACTTGTTAAGCCTAGGTTAGACCAAACTAGACTAGTTTAACCTTGTTTGACCTTGGTTGACCAACTAGACTAGAGTTGACCTAGTTTGACTGTTAGAGTTGACCAGCATTGACCAAAGGTTGACTTTAGCCTAGATTGAGCCCAAACATCATGTAGATGCATTGTAGCAGTCTATTTTATTATTTTAGACATGTAGTGACTTGTACTGTTCTATAGGAGACAGACACCACTCCTCGGACAGTATATTCTCTTCTGATATTCAAGATACCAGGCGAGTACATTCTCTGATCATTTTATATCTTGTTTAGGATTATATTTCCTGCTTTAGATTACTTACTTGATGCTGACACGTTGGTAACACAGATTAGTACTATATGGATCCCTTCATGAGATGTTATCCCCCTCGGGAGCATCAGATACTCTTGTCTCCGCGAGCAAGACAAAGCTAGGCCTAAGAGACCCCGAGCGTAAAAGATCTACGCGTGCAAGACATAAGGATAGACAGCTCTACGCGAGCAAGAGAGCAGGTGGGGGGATTCTACGCGAGCAAGCACTTTACGCTAGCAAAGCCGCATGCGGGCGAGACTCTACGCGAGCAAATGCTCTACGCAGCGGAGCTCTACACGGGAAAACGCTCTACCGAGCGAGCACGCGAGCAAGCACTCCACCCAAGCGGAGTAGCCCCTGCGAAGAGTTCGACTGAACGGCGTAGAAGCATTACGCTGGCACGCAAATACGTGTGCGTAAAGGGTAATTAATACGCGGGCACGTAAAACGTGTGCATAAAAACTAAATACTATGCTAGCACGTAAGAACGTGTGCGTAAAACTGTATCTTCTCCCCAAGGCGGGTACAAGCAGGCGTAAAAGCTCAAGAAAGCCTCATTTCGGTCGAGTCTCGGTGAAATTTAGCCATTCAAGAGCCAAACTTGCGTAAAATCGAAATTCCTACCTCATGGAACTCCCATTTCGAAAACAACCAAGTCCAGTAGATCAAAACCATGAAGATCAATAATACTAAAAATTAGATCTACATGAAATGAGCCACGAAAATTAAAAATGCTAAGTACTAAAGTGTCTTAGAATCTCGTGAGGAAGACAATGGAACAACAAAATTTGAGTTCCTCCATGAAGCAAGTTGCACATGCCTACTGCGGGTGGTCGGTAAGAAATAAGAAGGAAGAAGAGTAGTAATGGAAAATGAATGAGGAGAGAAGGGTTGTTGGGTTAATAAATGGGGATGGTGGTAGGTAGGGGTTTGCATACTAACCCAAACGAATCCAACCAAGCAAATGAAATGGCAAAATAAATCATGCAATAAGACACGCAATATGAGTCAAAATAAGTACACGTATACCAAAAATACGTAATACGATCTACGGGCTTTACAACTCTACCCACCTTAAAAGAATTTTGTCCTCGGAATTTAATTAAGAGGCTAGAGAGGTCAAGCAAGATACACTAATCACAGGCAAGATATAACTAAGCAATCAATCAAATAATCAATCATACAAGCAAAGAATCAAAGGCATGAGGCATAAGGAAAACATTATACCTCAAGAGTCAAACAGGTCGGGATATCGCGATCGGATGTCATCCTCACGCTCCCACGTTGACTCACCCAAAGAGTGATGATCCCAAGCAACACGGACTAACTTGATAGTCTTGTTCTTGAGTATCTTCTCTCTTTGGTCCAATATGGATATGGGTCTCTCCTCATACGAAAGGTTGGTACCAACAACCAATTCCAAATATCAAGGACATGACTCGATCCGGGATATACCGTCACAATTGGGATACATGGAAGACATCATGCACCTCACGCAACGACGGTGGGAGAGCGAGACGATATGACACATCTCCTACTCGCTCTAGAATATCGAATGGCCCGATATACCTTGGACTAAGCTTTTTTCGTACGCCGAAACGAATGATGCCACGGGTAGGCGAGATCCTGAGGAATACATGGTCGCCGACAGAAAATTCAAAGGGGCACCGATGAGAATCGGCCCAATGACGTTGGCGATCTTGTGCAACTCGAAGATGATCTCTGACTGTTCTGACCACCTCAACTGTATAGTAATCATTTCCTGACCGAGCATCTACCTCTGTCCAACATCTTTCCATGCTAGCGGGGATCTGCACTTCCTACCATACAATGCCTCGAACGGTGCCATCTTGATACTAGCTTGGAAACTGTTATTGTACGAGAACTCCACCAGGTGCAGGTGATCTTCCATGAACCACCGAAGTTGAGTGTACAAGATCTCAATATATCTTCAAGGTTCGTATGGTACGCTCTGACTGACCATCTGTTTGCAGATGATATGCTGAGCTGAACTGGAGGTGAGTTCCCAAAATTTCTTGTAGACTACGCCAAAAGTATGACGTAAATCTTGAATCTCTGTCCGAGGTAATACTGACTGGTACACCTTAAAATCTGACAATCTACCTGAGGTACATCTCTGCTAGCTGAGCCGTCGACTAACCAACTCTGAATGGGATAAAGTGAGCCACCTTCATGAGCCTGTCTATAATAATCCAAATAGCATCTCTACCGACCGGGGACCTAGGTAATCCAGTTACGAAATCCATAGTTATATGCTCCCACTTCCTTTCTGGGATCGGCAAAGGTTGAAGAAGTCTAGCCGGTCTCTGATGTTCAGCTTTAACTTGTTGGCAAACCAAACACCGAGAGATAAACCGGGCTATCTCCCTCTTCATACCATTCTACCAAAAATGCTGCCGGATATCGCGATACATCTTCGTACCGCCCGGATGAATCGAATACTGAGAACTGTAAGCTTCTGCCATGACTTCCTGCCTGATATCTTCACTGGGTACACAAAGAAGCCTCCCATGTAGAAGTGTACCATCCTCATGGACGCATAACTCTGGTCTTCATCCTGCTACACGTTCTGCCCTAAGCCGCTGAAGCTTAGAATCTGTTGACTGAGCTAACCTGATCCTTTCAACTATACTGGACTAAACTTGTATGCTGGCCATCAATGCCACACTGGTAGGAAGGATAACTTCTATACCCATCTTCTGAAGATCTGCTAATAACTCTGGTTGCGCTGTTAGAAAATAAACTCCAGCTCTCCTGCTCAATACATCTGCAACAACGTTGGCCTTCCCAGGATGATACTGCAGGTTAATATCATAATCCACAAGCTCTAGCCATCTCCTCTGACGCATGTTAAGATCCTTCTGGGTGAACACATACTTCAAGCTCTTGTGGTCGGTGAAAATCTCCACCCTATCTCCAAACAAGTAGTATCTTCAAAGCATAAGTGCAAACACTACTACTGCCAGTTCCAAGTCGTGGGTCGGGTAATTCCTCTCATGATCACGAAGTTGACGTGACGCATAAGCTATTACCTTCCCATGTTGCATTAAAACATCCCAAACCTCTGCCTGAAGCATCACAATACACTGAGAATCCCTTGGTTCCATCTGGAAGCGTGAGAATGGGTACCGTCATCAAGCCTCGCTTCAACTTCTCAAAAGATTCCTGATATTCTGCGGTCTAAGAAAACTGTACATCCTTGCGGGTCGACTGGGTCATAGGTGCTTAAATCCGTACAAAGTCCGAAACAAATCGCCGGTAGTAGCCGGTCAAGCCAAGAAAACTACGAACTTCTACAACGGTACTAGGTACTGGACATGTCTTAATGGCCACTATCTTCTGGGGATCCACTTCTACTCCTCCTCTGGTGATGATATGACCCAAGTATGAAATGCGATCGAGCCAGAACTCGCATTTACTGAACTTCGCATACAACTGGTGCTCTCTGAGAATCTGGAGGACAACTCTAAGATGCTGCTCATGCTCTGCTTCACTCTTGCTGTAGATCAGGATGTCGTCTAACACAATCATGAACAGATCCAAATAAGGCATAAAGATACGATTTATGAGGTCCATAAATACAGCTGGCGCATAATTGGTTGCTCCAAATGGCATAACAAGGAACTTCCAATGCCCATATCTAGATCTGAAAACCGTCTTCGAGATGTCCTGCTATCTGACTCTGATCTGATGGTATCCTGCCCGCAAGTCAATCTTCGAAAATACGGATGCCCCTTTGAGTTGATCAAACAAGTCAACTATCCTCGGAAGAGGGTATTTATTCTTGATTGTCACTGAGTTTAAGGCACGATAGTCAACACATAATCTGGATGTACCATCCTTCTTTTCACAAGATATCGAGGCTCCCCAAGGCAACCCACTAGCACGGATGAATTCCTTGGTCCTGAGTTCCTCAATCATCTTATACAAAATCTCCAATTCTGGCGGCGCCATCCGGTAGACTCTCTTTGACACTGGGGCTGACCCGGGAATCAAGTCTATGGTGAACTCGATATCTCTCTCTGGTGGCATACCTGAAAGCTCTTCGGTGAAGACATCGGGAAACTCTTCTACAATTCTTGGAAACTGGACTGCCGCTGCAACTGCCATCTGGAATGCTGGAGTAGAAGGCTCTATTCTGCCTAAAAAATGAAAATTCTGGCTCACCAGGAATACTAAAAATAATCTTATCGATATGGCAATCTATTCTATCATACTGGTCCCTCAACCAATCCATACCTAAGACCACATCATAATCGGCCATCGAAAATTCTATCAACCTAGCGGGGAACTCTCTACCGCTAACTACGATCCGACACAAGGAAAATACTCTATCTACTCCCACAAGTTCGTTACCAGTAAGTATATTGAGCCTTACTGATAATGACTCAGGCTCCAGCCCTATCAGTGTCGCGAATCGTGCAGACATAAATGAATACGATGCACTAGAATCAAACAACGCTGATGTTGGAAAGGAGTTGACGAGAATAGTATATGCCACTACCTCACCTGATGCTAACTCCTCCTCCACGGTCAAAGCCATCACTTGACCGTGCCCTAGAGGTGCTGGTCCCCTCTGCTGGAAACCTTCTGGCGGTTCTGGGTCTGAGCTTAGATTTGTACATACTGCTGGAGGTTTTGCTACTGAAATACTTAGGCCTGAGGCGGCAAAGGCATCAAAAACGGGTACTGCTACTACTGATGCTAAACTGGTACTGGACTGGCCCCCTAACCAAGGGACTAGAAAAGGTTAATGAAGAGGAACTCCCCCTATTCGGGCAGTTCCCAATCCTATGGTCCGGTGCCCCACAAACCAAGTACAATCCATATGCTCTGCGACATTCTGACACCACGTGCCCTGACTTCCCACAATGAGTGCAAGCCATTACGGAAGATTGCTTCTGCTGCTGCTCGGAAAATGCCGGGGTCAAATATTGAATCGACGTAACGGAAGCCGCCTGCCTCGGAGCTCCAATGGTCAAAGCCCTGGCTGCCAGGGCTGGTGCTAAAGACTGGTTCATCTGGCCATGAGACCGTTTTCGACTTCTGGTCTGGTCCACAATCCTCTGGAAGGTATACTCACACCTCCTAGCTGCTCTCAATACTGCATCAAAAGTTTGATGCTCGAACTGCTCTACCGCCAGCAAAATCTCCAGTGTAGTCCTTGTTGGAACCGCTGAGCTCTGTCGAACTCGGTCGCCACCAAGGTAGGAGCAAACCGACTAAGCCTGTAAAACTCGGTCGCATATCCATCGACCGTCCTGCTCATCTTCTTCAAATTAGTGAACCTCGTCTGTAGATCTTATCGAGCTACGACATCAATATACTTGGTCTGGAATCTCTTACAGAATACTGTCCATGCAATAGGTGCTCTTAATCCAACGGCCTATGCCGCCCACCAGCTGTGGGCCAGATCCAATAACTGTAGGCACACCACGGCTACCTTATCGTCTTCTGGGGTCCTGGTAGCTTCTAGAATAACCTCAGTATCCTGCAGCCAAGCATCTGCGGCTATAGCATCTTCGCTACCATCGAAGAAGGGAGGGTTCAAATGCTTGAAGCTGTTGGCCGCACTGTTACCTTGATGACCACCTCTGTTTAAGGCATCTTGTACTGTCTGGGGTAATACATCACCTCGACGATTATGCAAGCAACTCCCTGATGAGTCCGACCAAGACTCCCTTATCCTGCCTCACAGGCTGGGCTGGCTGTACTAGGGGTTCTGGATCTCCGGGAAGCATGACTCGAAAAGCTGGTCCTAAGTGTTGAGCTTGATCCTCTTGTTGCGGTAGTACTTGTTGAGCTCCTTTCGGTTGATTGGAAGGTCCAGGAACAGTGCCGCTGAGGAAGATGCACAGGGAATAATAAGGACCAGGACAGATCAAAGATACAAGCTTGTGATCAGTTCAAGATTTCAGGAATTTAGAGGATACGAGCAGAGATCAAGGACGAGTGCTGATTGAGATATCTATTCGGTAAACCCCCACATATCTTGATTCACAAGACCTATATGGGCCACCACTTAAACCATATAACACCCCAGAACCAGAATACTGGAGAGCGGGGGCGGACATAGACAGCTACGTATATTGAAGGGCAACCCACCTCGCTATATAGTCACGGCTGTCTAGATACATGAGGGTTTAACTACAAGCCATCAGTCACATATGGTCATAAACAAGCCTATTGTCTCAATCTCAAGCAAGTAACAGTTACAAGATGTCAGAGCATCAAATATACAATAGTAAGACATCCCATACATTACATATTTGGATGATCATAAAGCTAGTCATCCACAATGTCAAGACTAGCAAGAGTTTCAGTCATACATGATCAACCCTAGGATTTGTTCATCATGCTACAGCCCGTAGGTAGACAGTAAGTAAAGTGCAATCGAGCTAACACATTCTCGTCGGCTAAACGCCTCAAAAGAATATTTTTTTACAATAGAGTGGAAGAGCAAAATAAAACCCACTCGTTGTCACGACCCGTACCCTAGAGTAAGGGCACGAGACGTGGGTACGTCCAGCCTACGCCGTAGTGTCAGTGGTAGAACGCTGTTCTAGGTCACAACATCTAACAATAAAATGCTAAACAGTTTATACTCCCCGAATGGGGGTGACATAGCAGAAAGTAAACTCAATCACAACTAAGGCAGAAGGATGAGATATGAAGATAGATACTGCTGAAATGAAAGAAAATCCACAAATACAACCAGAGAGTCTAAGTGTCTAAGATAAGTACATATCCCAAGTATCAAATATAACAGTCATCCAGAAAATAATGTACATGAAAACATCCTAGTCTAGAGGAGTGTCATCCACTACTAGTGGCTCATGCTGCTGGTCCAAGTCTGTACTGTCACCTAGGGTAGTCCCATAATAAGTGGGACAGCAAGCCTCGTCCTCATCCTCTGTAATATTTCAACGGGTCCAGTCAGGACAGGAGCGAGCACAATACATCTCAACAAGTCATACAGGAAATATAATTATGCTAAAGAATAAAATACAAAAAACTGAAGAATAGCATAATGTAAGAGAGAGACAGTAAGTAAATATCTATGATATATAAAGAGAGACAGTGATAGTGATTCAGAGTACAAGATGAACATGTCAATGGCTTAGGACTGATTCATGACTACACTAAGAGTGATTCATGACTATACTACTTTGGTTATTTATTCACATGACCAGTCATGCTCCCCCGTACCCCAATCAATACACAAGGATCCAGTCAAGTTACATTAAGATTCGTGACTAAACTACTTAACCCGTATAGGGTGATTCATGAATTGATTTGTGAAGGCTCGGTGATCATGAGGGTACATGAGTTACCAGCTGATTCCCGAAGATTCATGATAATAGAAGCATGAGATACGTGATGTAAGTGAAACACACGAGACAAGAGTATCTGATGCTCCCGAGAGGGATAATATCTCATGAAGGGATCCATATAGTACTAATCCGTGTTACAAGCGTGTCAGCATCAAGTAAGATAATCTAAAGCAGGAAATATAATCCTAAACAAGATATGAAATGATCAGAGAATGTACTCGCCTAATGTCTGAATGTCCAAAGTAAATATACTGTCCGAGGAGAGGTGTTTGGCTCCTAATCAGAACAGCACAAGTCACAACAAGTCTAAAATGATAACATAAAGTTCTACTATGCATTCTACATGATTCTAGGTCAATCTAGACCAAAGTCAACTCTTGGTCAACTCTGGTCAACCCTAGAAGTTAAACTAGGTCAGCTATGGTCAAACTAGGTCTAACAAGTCTAACTAGTCTATTCTAGGCCTAATCAAGACTAAACAAGCCTAACTAAGCTCTCACTAGTCTAACAGACACACCATAGGCCAAAACCACTTATATACATATATCATTATTCACACATATGAATATTATATATCTATATATATATATAGGAATATGCCTAGCACATTAGCAATTACACATAAAAATTACCATATCCTACTCTACCATTCACACATCTTATTAGATTAGGCATGCTATATATAGCTATAGGCATACCTATATAGAAATAATACATGTATTTCATAGAGGGGGAAATAACATGTGATGTATGTGTATGTGACTGTGATACATGTGAGAGGAAATGAGAAATCAGTGTGTGTGTTCTAGTGTGTGTGTGAGTACATGATACATGGCAATGTGAGGAACATGTGTGTGTGGAAATATGTGAGCTGTGTGTGTATGAGTGCTCACAGGAACCCAAACAGGAACAGCGTGTTATGCCTAATTAGTGTACCTGTGTTCCGTATGTGTGTGTTAAGAGCATGAGAGCATGTGTATGTATATGTGAGTGTCACATAGAGTGTTATCATGATATAGCTTGTGTGTGTTAACCTGGAAAACATGGAGTATTATCCTGGATATACATTGACAAAATATAGTAAACCAACCAATCAACTAATAGCTAACCATGACAGCCAACTAACCTATTTGAATTTAGCTAAGGAAGGGAAATCAATTTCAGGTTTTTGGGATGAAGACAATTCTCAGTTTTTAAGAATTTCTAATGACAGTTCACATAAGGAACAATGAAGGAACTCAGCAACAGTGTGTACCAGCATATGCAAGAGTGTCTCAGGCTATCTAAACAACCATTCAACCACCCAATTGAGTTCAGTCATGGCTAACATTCTCAGGAATGACAGTAAACATGTGTGTTGGCAGGATATAGAGTGTGTGGACTGTGTAGGAACAAAAGTGTGTGCCACAGGATTGTGTTCTCAGGTGACAGTGAACCAAGTCCCTGTGTGTGTGTGTTTAGGACCATGTGAACCGGGGTGATAGTGTCTAGGTCAATTTTCAGTGTGTGTTGACAGGAACATATGTGTTCCAGTGAAGGGAAGACATGAAAGCAGTGTGGGTTCACTTATACAATGTGTTAACAGTGACAGTGCAAAAATGGGAAGAAAATCAATCCAGTTTTTGATTTCCAGCAATACATATTGAACTATCAGTTGACAGGAATTGAGAAGGACTATTCTAATATATTAAATCAACCAATTATAACTAGATAGCATGTAGGATTAATGGATAGCTGATGACATCAATCAAAAATAGGTTAAAAATTGAATAACAACTTTAGAAAAAACTGGAAACAATTCTATATTAGTCACATATACATTCAAATCCCCATTTACAGATTATGAGGCCTATTGGAATATGTAAATCAAACTAACAGAGATTTGTAACATGTTAGGATATAATTTAGCATTCAATTTAGTCTCTAAATAACAGGAATTAAAATAGGAAAGGAGAGCAGTGATACTCACTGAACTAAAACCACATTCGATTTCATAATTCAAATTAGCAATTCATGAAGAACATTAGGTTGGTAATAATTAGTGGTTATTAGGAGGTGACACATAAACAACATGGTATCCTAAAACAGGACACAAACATGTCCAAGACCATACAAAACACAATACACACGACTGGGTTCAGTCGACAGTGTGTCTGTGTCCAGTGCGGGTCGAATCCCTAACTCGACACGGACTCACATGACACGTGGTCTTGGGGGTGTCGTGTCAGACATTGCCCTAAGGCCTGTATCAAAGGACACGTGTCCTCGAGCCCTAGAACAGTCGTACGAGCCCACGAGCAGCAGGGCACTGCTGACCGCACGCTCGTGGCCGTGTCCATGACTCCAAATCGACACACAACCAAGACACGAATCTAGCTCAGTCAAGTAGAAACCCTTAAGCGACACAAAAACACGAATTTTCATTCAAACACAAATCGAAAATAGAATCGAAATGCCCACTGTGGCATTTCGTCGAACACCTACGACCCTACACTGATACGTGCCCGATACGGACACATACAGGACACGAAATCGAGCAAACCCTATTCCTACATCACAAGGACACCTAGGGATTGGTATTTATTCAAAGAAACCTAATTTTAATGAATGAATAGGAATTTACCTGTGTGTGTTCTTCAACACAAAAAGCCTCTTCAAAGGAGCTCTCCAAAGCCGCCCAAAATCTTCAAATTGCTTCAAATCTGAGATGTGACTCCACAAACAGTAGAAGAATAGTAATTAGAACACTATGGAAGAAATCTCAATAAAAATGGAGCTCTATTGATTAAACTATGAAGAAAATAGAATGGAGGCTCACCTAGTTCTTAGGAAAAATGATAGAATAATGGAAAGAGGCACAACTTTCTAAAAAGATATTATATATGCAAGGGGGTTCTTGACCGGCCACTTAAGCTTAG
The DNA here is from genome assembly GCA_029216955.1 of Iris pallida. Lineage (NCBI taxonomy): Eukaryota > Viridiplantae > Streptophyta > Magnoliopsida > Asparagales > Iridaceae > Iris > Iris pallida. The sequence goes on from JANAVB010023800.1 coordinate 13,819,200, forward strand.
GGTTAGGGTTTTTAGGGTGCATCTAAGGGCTAGCAATGAATCAAGGCTAATGAGTGGCTTAAAATCTAGGGCTCTTACCTAGTTAAGTTGTAAACCACTCTACTTAGCTAAACATGACTTAAACCAATTTAACCAATACTACTAAACTCAATGTGGCTAACTAGGCTAGCTATGACTAATCTAGGTTAGGTCCAATCTAGGTTAGGCTAGCCAAAACCACATGGTAATAAATAAACTAGTATTTAAATCACACCATTCAAATAAATCATTTTAAATTCATAATAAAATATATTAAATTCAAATAATTCAAAAATAACAAAAATACCCTCGAACTAGAAATGTGGTAGTGACAAATCTACCCTCCTTAAAAAATTTTGTCCTCGAAATTGAAAGGCGAAACTAACAATGAGATGGATAGACGATCATACCTCACGGTCCAAAAGATAAGGGTATCGCTCGCGCATCTCATCCTCCCGCTCCCAGGTAGACTCTCCTGGAGAATGATGCCTCCATACGACGCGAACCAAGGGTATCACCTGGTTTCTCAGCACCTTCTCCCGTCGATCCAGAATCTCCACTGGCTGCTCTGGATAGCTGAGAGAAGGCCCAACCTCAATCTCCGAATGATCAAGCACGTGGCTAGGGTCAGCCACGTACCGTCTCAACTGTGATACGTGGAATATGTTGTGGACCCCCTCTAGTGCAGGTGGCAAGTCTAGCCTGTAAGCCACGTCGCCGACTCTCCCCTGATAACGAAAGGGTCGATGAAGCGCGGGCTAAGCTTCCCATCTCCACCAAAATGTATCATACCATGAGTCAGAGATATCCTCAAGAAAACCTGGTCTCCAACCTAATCACAAGCAAGGTCTCAAATTAACTATGATAAACAAATATGATCAATTAAACACAACAAACAAACCTAAATATAATCCTACTCTAATCTGTACCTCAAACTCCAAGGGCCTCCGGTGGCTATCGGTCCAGTGCCGATGTCTGTCCTGCGCCACGCGAAGTCTATCCCTAATGAGCTTCATCTTCTCGGCTGCGTCAACAACCATCTCTGGTCCCAGTAAAGCTCCCTCACCAACATCATCCCAAGATAAGGGTGTACGACACCTACGCCCGTACAGAGCCTCAAAAGGTGACATCTCAATGCTGGCCTGGAAACTGTTATTGTACGCAAACTCCACAAAATGTAGATAATCCTCCCAAGAACCTCCAAAGTCTAAGACGCACATCCGCAGCATATCCTCAAGTGTCTGAATAGTCCTCTCTGACTGTCCGTCCGTTTGGGGGTGGTATGCAGTACTAAACTTGAGCTGAGTGCCCAAGCTAATCTGCAGACTCCTCTACAAATGGAAAGTAAAGCGACTATCCCGATCCAAGACGATGCTGACCGGAACCCCGTGAATCCTGACTATCTGCCGTATGTACATCTCCGCAAGCCTCTCTATAGACGTACCCACCTTGAATGGCAAGAAGTGGGCCGATTTAGTCAACCTGTTAACGATGACCCAAATCGCATCTTTCCCTCCTGGTGTACGCGACAATCCATATACGAAATCCATAGTGATATGCTCCCACTTCCACTCGGGAATGGGCAGCGGCTGCAATAATCCACCGGGCCTCTGCCTCTCTGTCTTGACCTGTTGATAGACCAAGCTCCTAGTTACGAAGCGAGCTACCTCCCGCTTCATCCTGTACCACCAAACATGCTCCCTCAGATCTCGGTACATCTTGTTGGCACCAGGGTGTATAGAGTACTGAGATCTGTGGGCCTCCTACAAAACCTACTCCGTGAGCTCTCCACTGGGCACACATAACCTGGAACCGTGCCTCAAGGCACCATCCCCTGCAAGAGAAAACTCGCCATCCACCAACCCTGTACGAACCTGCTCTCGGATACACCGCAGAGCAACGTCCTCAAACTGTGCCGACTTGATCCTCTCCACCAAGTCCGACTGAATCTGTAGGCCCCATAACTGCATCTGAACTCCGGGCATGATCACCTCAATCCCAAGGCTCTCCAAATCAGCAAGCAAGTGACGGTCCATGGTCAAACACATGGCTGTCGGATACCTACTCAAGGCATCGGCAACCACGTTGGCCTTCCCTGGGTGATACTGAAGTGATTTGTCGAAGTCCTTCATCAACTCTAGCCATCTCTGCTGCCTCATATTGAGCTCTTTTTGTGTAAACACATACTTTAAGCTCTTCTGATCTGTGAAGATCTCCACCCTCTCTCCATACAGGTAGTGCTTCCACAACTTCAGAACAAAAATCACTGCTGCAAGCTCCAGGTCGTGGGTAGGGTAGTTCTTCTCATGGGGTAATTGCCTGGAAGCATAGGCAATCACCTTCCCATGCTGCTGTTAGACACAACCTAGCCCCTTCCCTGAAGCGTCACTATAAATAGTGAATCCCTATGATCCTGAAGGCAATGTCAGAATCGGAGTTGTCGTAAGCTGCTTCTTCAACTCATCAAAAGCTGCCTGACACTCCTCTGACCAAACATATTCAGCATCCTTTCGGGTTAACTCAGTCAACGGCTCTGCAACCCGAGAGAAATCCTGCACAAATCTTCTATAATATCCTGCCAGCCCCATGAAGCTCCTGATCTCTGCCACTGAAGTCGACGCTGGCCATGCCTCAACTGCTACGATCTTCTTGGGGTCAACTGAGATCCTATCTCCAGTCACCACATGCCCCAAAAAATCAACCCGGTCCAAGAAGAACTCACACTTGGAGAGCTTCCCATAACGCTGCTCCCTCTTGAGAGTCTCCAGCACTATCCTCAGATGCTCCCCGTGCTCCTTCTCAGTCTTAGAATATACCAAGATGTCGTCAATGAACACCACCACGAACTTGTCCAAGTACTGGTGGAACACCTTGTTCATTAGGTTCAGAAATACTGCTGGTATATTGGTTAGCCCAAACGGCATAACTAAAAACTCAAACTGCCCGTACCGCATCCTGAAAGCGGTCTTAGGAATATCCTCCCTCTTTACCTTCACCTTTTGATAACCGGACCTTAAATCAATCTTGGAGAACACCCGAGCTTCGCTCAACTGATTAAAGAGATGAAGCCCTTGTCCTGCAGCTCATTGCTATGAACTCGAACGGATGAAGCCCTTGTCCTGCAGCTCATCCACTTACTTCTTCAGCTCCATCAACTCACTGTTGTTCACTCGATAGACGTATTGAGAGATGGGTTCCGTCCCTAGAACCAAGTCTATCGAGAACTCAATGTCTCTGTCTGGTGGCAATCCAGGCAACTCCTCTGAAAAAACATCCATATACTCTACTATCAAGGGGTGTAGAATCGTCTGCTCCTCAACCGAGACTCCGCAGAAAACTCTGCTGCGTTCCGCCTGACGTCTGGAGTACTCGAACTCTGGCTCCCCCGTCACTCTGAAGAGAACTCTACCCCCTCTGCAAGCAATGCTGGCGTGGTATCTGCTCAACCAATCCATACCGAGTACTATATCGTAGTTTGACAATGACATTACGAGCAGGCTCACCTCCAACTCATGGCCTCCCAAAACAACACTCCGACCCTTACAAACATCACTCACGAGGATAATGCCACCCCCGGTCATGATCCTGTAAGTCCTAGGCAATGATTCAGCTACGATACCGTATCTAATCACAAATGATACTGATATGAAACTGTGCGAAGCACCGGAATCGAATAATGCAAAAGCTGGACTGGAGTTGAGAAGAACCGAACCTGCAATCAGCTCTCCTATCACCTCTGTATCCTCAGCTGCCATGGCGAAAGCTCGCCCCTGCTGTCCTCCTCTGGCCTGCTGGTGTTGTACGAACCGCTGCTGCTGAGTCGACAATGGTCCCTTCTGCTGCTGTCCTGCTGGAGCCTTGGCTCCTGCTCCTGCTCCCTGTGCTATCCTGCCAATATATTGAGCGCAGTCCCTCAGCTGATGGTTTACTGCTCCGCAAAGAAGGCATCTACCCAACCTCTTCCTGCACTCGTCCTACCCGTGTCCTGGCTTCTTGCAATAAGCACAGGTGGTGGCCTGCTGCCTCGGTGCCTGCTGCGGTACCCTCTGCTGCTGATGCTGTACTGGCTGATGCCTCGGCTGCTGAAACTGTTGTGGCTGGAACCTCTGCTGCGGGTGGTACTGCTGTTGAAAGTGCAGCCTCTTGGTCGGTCCTCCGCTACTGCTGCCTCCATGAAAGTCTCGCCCCCTCTTGAGCCTAAGCTCAAGATCATCCTCTGCAGCTAACGCGTCCACTAGAATCTCCTCAAAGGTAGCGCTGCAGGCATTCTTGGTGTAGGACTTGACCTCCTTTACCAAGCCCTTCCAGAACCTCCAGGCCTTCGTCGCCTCCGACAAGCCCTCCACAAATCTGCTCAGGCGGCAGAACTCTCCTGCGTACTCCTCCACAGACTGGCTTCCCTGGACTAGGGCCTCGAACTGAGTCTCGAGGGCTCCCAGCGCTGCACCCAGGAAGAACTTCTCTTTGAACAGCTTCTTAAATGTTGCCCAAGTCTGTCCTATAGTACCAACCCTCGGGTCGGTCTGGTACCACGTACGGGCCAGATTCTTAATCATGCTGGCCGCTGCCTCAGTCTGGAGTCTCGTCGGGATCTCAGCCAACCTGAATATCTCTTCCATGTGCTCAATCCACTCGTCGACATACAAGATCCCCTCTATCCCTCGGAAGTTCCTAGGGTGCATCTTCTGAAAATCTTGGATGCCCTTCTCCCGTGGCTGGTACGGCTGCGGGGCTGCCGCTGGCTGAGCTACAACTCTCTCTACCGTAGTCACGGCCAGATCAATGCCTCGTGTGAGCTCTGTTATGTGCCTCTGCTGCTGGGTCTGCTGACCCTCCATGTACTGCGGGAAGAAGGCAAGCAGCTGAACGGCGTCAACTGTCCCCGAAGGTGCTGCTGCTGCTGAAGCACATCCAAAATTACCGGACTCGGCTCATGCCTCACAAGTGGAGGAACTCCTCCAAAACCAGCTGAAACGCTAACCCAGCTGGCATGACTGGGGCTGCGGTACCAGGGGCTAGATGCTGAGTATGAGAGGTGGCAGACCTCTCATCGGCGTCCCCCTGGCCCTGGCGATGTGATCTCGTCTCAACCATCCTGGAGACAGATCAAAAGAAACAATTGCTGAGAATGAGTCGAATTATCAAGGGAGGACAGTTTAAATTCAAAGGAAGACAATAAGCAGCAAAATTTAGATATACGGAAGCTCATAAAGAGTTTTTCCTAATGTGATTGAGTGCCTTCAAAAATTTTCTAATTCTACTGCAGGCTGCAGTGATATTCTAGTTCGAATACCACTACATTTCTAAACAAGACCTGCATGGGCCACCACTAAAAATGTTTCACGACCCGTACCCTAGAGTAAGGGCACAACGTGGGTATGTCCAGCCTACGCCACAGTATCGGTGGAGAACGCTGTCCTAGGTCACAACATCTAACAATAAATGCTAAACAGTTTATACTCCCCGAATGGGGGTGACATAGCAGAAAGTAAACTCAATCACAACTAAGGTTGAAGGATGAGATAGGAAGATAGATACTGCTGAAATGAAAGAAAATCCACAAATACAACCAGAGAGTCTAAGTATCTAAGATAAGTACATATCCCAAGTATCAAATATATACAGTCATCTAGAGAATAATGTAAATGAAAACATCCTAGTCTAGAGGAGTGTCATCCACTGCTAGTGGCTCATGCTGCTGGTCCAAGTCTGTACTGTCATCTAGGGTAGTCCCATAATAAGTGGGAAAGCACGCCTCATCCTCATCCTCCGTAATATTTCAACAAGTCCAGTCAGGACAGGAGCGAGCACAATACATCTCAACAAGTTATAGCAGGAAAGGAATATAATTATGCTAGAGAATAAAACAGGAAACTGAAGAATAGCATAATGTAATAGAGAGACAGTAAGTAAATATCTATGATATAAAAGAGACAGTGCTAGTGATTCAGAGTACAAGATGAACATGTAAATGGCTTAGGACTGATTCATGACTACACTAAGAGTGATTCATGACTATACTACTTTGGATATTTATCCACATGACCAGTCATACTCCCCCGTACCCCAATCAATACACAAGGATCCAGTCAAGTTACGTTAAGATTTGTGACTAAACTACTTAACCCGTATAGGGTGATTCAAGAATTGATTCGTGAAGGCTCGGTGATTATGAGAGTACATGAGTCACTAGCTGATTCCTGAAGATTTATGATAATAGAAACATGAGATACGTGATGTAAGTGAAACACACGAGACAAGAGTATCTGATGCTCCCGAGAGGGATAACATCTCATGAAGGGATCCATATAGTACTAATCCGTGTTACCAGCGTGTCAGCATCAAGTAAGATAATCTAAAGCAGGAAATATAATCCTAAACAAGATATGAAATGATCAGAGAATGTACTCGCCTGATGTCTGAATGTCCAAAGTAATATACTGTCCAATGAGAGGTGTCTGGCTCTAATCAGAACAGCACAAGTCACAACAAGTCTAAAATGATAACATGAAGTTCTACTATTCATTCTACATGATTCTAGGTCAATCTAGACCAAAGTCAACTCTTGGTCAACTCTGGTCAACCCTAGAAGTCAAACTAGGTCAGCTATGGTCAAACTAGGTCTAACAAGTCTAAACTAGTCTAACTAGTCTATTCTAGGCCTAATCAAGACTAAACAAGCCTAACTAAGCTCTCACTAGTCTAACAGACACACCATAGGCCAAAACCACTTATATACATATATCACTATTCACACATATAAATATATTATATATATATATATATATATATATATATATATATATATATAAATATATATAAATATATAATATATATATATATATATATATATATATATATACAATAGGAATATGCCTAGCACATTAGCTATTGCACATAAAAATTACCATATCCTACTCTACCATTCACACATTTCATTAGATTAGGCATGCTATATATATAGCTATAGGCATACCTATATAGAAATATATACATGTTTTTCATAGAGGGTGAAATAACATGTGATGTGTGTGTGTGTATGTGATACATGTGAGGGGAAATCAGAAATCATTGTTCCAGTGTGTGTATGTACATAATACATGGCAATATGAGGAACATGTGTGTGTGTGAAAATAACGAGCTATGTGTGTATGAGTGCTCACAGGAACCCAAACAGGAACAGTATGTTATGCCTAATTAGTGTACCTGTGTTCAGTGTGTGTTTGTTAAGAGCATGAGAGCATGTGTGTGTATGTGTGAGTGTCACATAGAGTGTTATCATGATATAGCTTGTGTGTGTTAACCTGGAAAACAGGGAGTAGTATCCTGGATATACATTGACAGAAATATAGTAAACCAACCAATCAACTAATAGCTAACCATGACAGCCAACTAACCTATTTGAATTTAGCTAAGGAAGGGAAATCAATTTTAGGTTTTGGGATGAAGTCAATTCTCAATTTTTGAGAATTTCTAATGACAGTTCACATAAGGAACAGTGAAGGAAATCAGCAACAGTGTGTACCAGCATATGCAAGAGTGTCTCAGGTTATCTAAACAACCATTCAACCACCCAATTGAGTTCAGTGATGGCTACATTCTCAGGAATGACAGTAAACATGTGTGTTGGCAGGATATAGAGTGTGTGGACTGTGTAGGAACAAAAGTGTATGCCACAGGATTGTGTTCTCAGGTGACAGTAAACCAAGTCCCTGTGTGTGTGTGTTCAGGACCATGTGAACCGGGGTGATAGTGTCCAGGTCAATTTTCAGTGTGTGTTGACAGGAACATGTGTGTTCTAGTGAAAGGAAGACATGAAAGCAGTGTGGGTTCACTTATACAATGTGTTAACAGTGACAGTGCAAAAATGGATAGGAAACCAATCCAGTTTTCGATTTCCAGCAATACACATTGAACTATCAGTTGACAGGAATTGAGAAGGACTATTCTAATATATTAAATCAACCAATTATAACTAGATAGCATGTAGGATTAATGGATAGCTGATGACATCAATCAAAAATCGGTTAAAAATAGAATAACAGCTTTAGGAATAACTGGAAACAATTCTATATTAGTCACATATACATTCAAATCCCCATTTACAGATTATAAGGCCTATTGGAATATATAAATCAAACTAACAGAGATTTGTAACATGTTAGGACATAATTTAGCATTCAATTTAATCTCTAAATAACAGGAATTAAAACAGAAAAAGAAGAGCAGTGATACTCACTGATACTCTAAGTATCAGTCGACTGGACATAACCAAAACCACATTCGATTTCATAATTCAAATTAGCAATTCATGAAGAACATTAGGTTGGTAATAATTAGTGGTTATTAGAAGGTGACACACAAACAACATGGTGTCCTAAAACAGGACACAAACGTGTCCAAGACCACACAAAACACAATACACACGACTGGGTTTAGTCGACAGTGTGTCTGTGTCCAGTGCGGGTCGACTCCCTCACTCGACACGGACTCACATGACACATGGTCTTGGGGGTGTCATGTCATACATTACCCCAAGGCCTGTGTCAAAGGACACGTGTCCTCGAGCCCTAGAACAGTCGCACGAGCCCACGAGTAGCAGGGCACTGCTGACCGCACGCGCGTGGCCGTGTCCACGACTCCAAATCGACACAACCAAGACACGAATCCAGTTCAGTCAAGTAGAAACCCATAAGCGACACAAAAAACACGAATTTTCATTCAAACACAAATCGAAAACAGAATCGAAATGCCCACTGTGGCATTTCGTCGAATACCTACGACCCTACACTGATACGTGCCCGATACGGACACGTACAGGACACAAAATTGAGCAAACCCAATTCCTACAGCACAAGGATACCTAGGGCTTGGTATTTATGCAAAAAAACCTAATTTTAATGGATGAATAGGAATTTACCTATGTGTGTTCTTCAACACAAAAAGCCTCTTCAAAGGAGCTCTCCAAAGCCACCCAAAATCTCCAATTGCTTCAAATCTGAGATGTGACTCCACAAACAGTAGGAGAACAGTGATTAGAACACTATGGAAGAAATCTCAATAAAAATGGAGCTCTATTGATTAAACTATGAAGAATGATAGAATAATGGAAAGAGGCACAACTTTCTAAAAAGATATTATATAGGCAAGGGGGGTCTTGGCCGGCCACTTAAGCTTAGGGTTAGGATTTTTAGGTTGCATCTAAGGGCTAGCAATGAATCAAGGCTAATGAGTGGCTTAAAATCTAGGGCTCTTTCCTAGTTAAGTTGCAAACCACTCTACTTAGCTAAACATGACTTAAATCTATTTAACCAATACTACTAAACTCAATGTGGCTAACTAGGCTAGCTATGACTAATCTAGGTTAGGCTAACCATAACCACATGGCAATAAATAAACTAGTATTTAAATTACACCATTCTAATAAATCATTTTAAATTCCTAATAAAATATATTAAATTCAAATAATTCAAAAATGACAAAAATATTCTCAAACTAGAAATGTGGTAGTGACAAATCTACCCTCCTTAAAAAAATTCGTCCTCGAAATTGAAAGGCGAAACTAACAATGAGAAGGATAGACGATCATACCTCACGGTCCAAAAAGATAAGGGTATCGCTCGCGCATCTCATCCTCCCGCTCCCAGGTAGACTCTCCTGGAGAATGATGCCTCCATACGACGCGAACCAAGGGTATCACCTGGTTTCTCAGCTCCTTCTTCCGTCGATCCAGAATCTCCACTGGCTGCTCTGGATAGCTGAGAGAAGGCCCAACCTCAATCTCCGAATGATCAAGCACATGGCTTGGGTCAGCCACGTACCGTCTCAACTGTGATATATAGAAAATATTGTGGACCCCCACTAGTGCAGGTGGCAAGTCTAGCCTGTAAGCCACGTCGCCGACTCTTCCGTTGATAACGAAAGGGCCGATGAAGCGCGGGCTAAGCTTCCCACCTACACTAAAATATATCGTACCACGAGTCGGAGATATCCTCAAAAAAACCTGGTCTCTAACCTAATCACAAGCAAGGTCTCAATTAACTATGATAAACAAACATGATCAATTAAACACAACAAACAAACCTAAATCTAATCCTACTCTAATCTGTACCTCAAACTCCAAGGGCCTCCGGTGGCTATCGGCCCAGTGCCGATGTCTGTCCTGCGCCACGCGAAGTCCGTCCCTGATGAGCTTCATCTTCTCGGCTGCATCAACAACTATCTCTGGTTCCAGTAAAGCTCGCTCACCAACATCATCCCAAGATAAGGGTATACGACACCTATGCCCGTACAGAGCCTCAAAAGGTGACATCTCAATGCTGGCCTGGAAACTGTTGTTGTAAGCAAACTCCACCAAATATAGATGATCCTCCCAGGAACCTCCAAAGTCCAAGACGCACGTCCGCAGCATATCCTCAAGTGTCTGAATAGTCCTCTTTGACTGTCCGTCCGTCTGGGGGTGGTATGCAGTACTAAACTTGAGCTGAGTGTCCAAGCTAATCTGCAGACTCCTCCAGAAATAGGAAGTAAAACGACTACCCCGATCCGAGACAATGCTGACCGGAACCCCGTGAATCCTGACTATCTGCCGCATGTACATCTCTGCAAGCCTCTCTGTAGACGTACCCACCTTGAATGGCAAGAAGTGGGTCGATTTGGTCAACCTGTCAACGATGACCCAAATCGCGCATTTCCCTCCTGGTGTACGCGATAATCCAGATACGAAATCCATAGTGATATGCTCCCACTTCCACTCGGGAATGGGCAGCGGCTGCAATAATCTACCGAGCCTCTACCTCTCTGCCTTGACCTGCTGGCAGACCAAGCACCTAGCTACGAAGCGAGCCACCTCCCGCTTCATCCCGTACCACCAACATGCTCCCTCAGATCTCGGTACATCTTGTTGGCACCAGGGTGTATAGAGTACTGAGATCTGTGGGCCTCCTGTAAAACCTGCTCCGTGAGCTCTCCGCTGGGCACACATAACCTGGAACCGTGTCTTAAGGCACCATCCTCTGCAAGAGAAAATACGCCATCTACGAACCCTGCACGAACCTGCTCTCGGATACACCGTAGAGTAACGTCCTCAAACTGGGCCGACTTGATCCTCTCCACCAAGTCCGACTGAATCTGCAGGCCCCATAACTGCAGGCCCCATACCTACTCAAGGCATCGACAACCATGTTGGCTTTCCCTGGGTGATACTGAAGTGATATGTCAAAGTCCTTCATCAACTCTAGCCATCTGCGCTGTCTCATGTTGAGCTCTTTTTGTGTAAACACATACTTTAAGCTCTTCTGATCTGTGAAGATCTCTACCCTCTCTCCATACAGGTAGTGCTTCCACAACTTCAGAGCAAAAATTACTGCTGCAAGCTCCAGGTCGTGGGTAGGGTAGTTCTTCTTATGGGGACGTAATTGCCTGGAAGCATAGGCAATCACCTTCCCATGCTGCTGCAAGACACAACCCAGCCCCTTCCCTGAAGCGTCACTATAAATAGTGAATCCCCCTGATCCTGAAGGCAATGTCAGAATCGGAGCTGTCGTAAGCCGCTTCTTCAACTCATCAAAATCTGCCTGACACTCCTCCGACTAAACATATTCAGCATCCTTCCGGGTCAAGCGAGTCAACGGCTCTGTAACTCGGGAGAAATCCTGCACAAATCTCCTATAATATCCTGCCAGCCCTAGGAAGCTCCTGATCTCTGCCACTAAAGTCGGTGCTGGCCATGCCTCAACTGCTACGATCTTCTTGGGGTCAACTGAGATCCCATCTCCAGTCACCACATGCCCCAAAAAATCAACCCGGTCCAAGAAGAACTCACACTTGGAGAGCTTTCCATAAAGCTGCTCCCTCTTGAGAGTCTCCAGCACTATCCTCAGATGCTCTTCGTGCTCCTCCTCAGTCTTGGAATGTACCAAGATGTCGTCAATGAACACCACCACGAACTTATCCAAGTACTGGTGGAACACCTTGTTCATTAGGTTCATAAATACTGCTGGTGCATTGGTTAGCCCAAACGACATAATCAAAAACTCAAACTGCCCGTACCGTATCCTGAAAGCGGCCTTGGGAATATCCTTCCTCTTCACCTTCACCTGGTGATAACCTGACCTCAAATCAATCTTGGAGAACACCCGAGCTCCGCTCAACTGATCAAAGAGATCATCGATCCGCGGCAATGGGTATCTGTTCTTGATTGTCAGGTTGTTGAGTGCCCTATAGTCAATACACATCCGTACTGACCCATCCTTCTTCGGCACAAACAATACTGGTGCACCCCATGGCGATGAACTCGAACGGATGAAGCCCTTGTCCTGCAGCTCATCCACTTGCTTCCTCAGCTCCATCAACTCACTGTTGTTCACTCGATAGACGTGCTGAGAGATGGGTTGGGCCCCTAGAACCAAGACTATCGAGAACTCAATGTCTCTATCTAGTGGCAATCCGGGCAACTCCTCTGAAAAAATATCCATATACACTGCAATCAAGGGGTGTGGAATCGTCTGCTCCTCAACCGAGACTCCGCAGAAAACTCCGCTGCTCTGCTCCGCCTGACGTCTGGAGTATTCGAACTCTGGCTCCCCAGGCACTCTGAAAAGAACTCTACCCCCTCTGTAATCAATGCTGGCATGGTGCCTGCTCAACCAATCCATACTGAGAAATATATCGTAGTTCGATAACGGCATTACGAGCAGGCTCACCTCTAACTCACGGCCTCCCAAAACAACACTCCAACCCTAACAAACATCATTCACGAGGATAATGCCACCCCCGGTCGTGATTTTATAAGTCCTAGGCAACGATTCAGCTACGATACCGTATCTAATCGCAAATGATACTGATATGAAACTGTGCGAAGCACCGAAATCGAATAATGCAGAAGCTGGACTGGAGTTGAGAAGAACCGAACCTGTGATCAGCTCTCCTATCACCTCTGTATCCTCAGCTGCCATGGAGAAAGCTCGCCCCTACTGTCCTCCTCTGGCCTGCTGCTGGTGTTGTACGAACCGCTGCTGTTGAGTCGGCAACAGTCCCTTCTGCTGCTGTCATGCTGGAGCCTTGGCTCCTGCTCCTGCTCCCTCTGCTATCGTGCCAATATACTGAGCGCAGTCCCTCAGCTGATGGTTTGCTTCTCCGCAAAGAAGGCATCTACCCAACCACTTCCTGCACTCGTCCTACGCGTGCCCTGGCTTCTTGCAATAAGCACAGGTGGTGGCCTGCTGCCTCGGTGCCTGCTGCTGCACCCTCTGCTGCTGATGCTGCACTGGCTGATGCCTCGGCTGCTGAAACTGCTGCGGCTGGAACCTCTGATGCGGGTGGTGCTGCTGCTGAAAGTGCGGCCTCTTGGCCGGTCCTCCGCTACTGCTGCCTACCTGAAAGTCTCGCCCCATCTTGAGCCTAAGCTCAAGATCATCCTCTGCAGCTAACGCGTCCACTAGGATCTCCTCAAAGGTAGCGTTGCAGGCATTCTTGGTGTAGGACTTGACCTCCTTTACCAAGCCCTTCCGGAACCTTCGGGTCTTCGTCGCCTCCGACAAGCCCTCCACAAATCTGCTCAGGCGGCAGAACTCTCCTGCGTACTCCTCTACAGACTGGCTCCCCTGGACTAGGGCCTCGAACTGAGTCTCGAGGGCTCCCAACGCTGCACCCGGGTAGAACTTCTCCTTGAACATCTTCTTGAATGTTACCCAAGTCTGTCCCGCAGTACCAACCCTCGGGTCGGTCTGGTACCACGTATGGGCCATATCCTGTATCATGGTGGCCGCTGCCTCAATCTGGAGTTTCGTCGGGATCTCAGCCAACCTGAATATCTCCTCCATATGCTCAATCTACTCGTCGACATACAAGATCCCCTCTGTCCCTCGGAAGTCCCTAGGGTGCATCTTCTGAAAATCTTGGATACCCTTCTTCCGTGGCTGATGCGGCTGCGGGGCTGCCGCTGGCTGAGCTACAACTCTCTCTACCGCAGTCACGGCTAGATCAATGCCTCGTGTGAGCTCTGTTGTGTGCCTCTGCTGCTGGGTCTGCTGACCCTCCATGTACTACCGGAAGAAGGCAAGCAGCTGAACGGCGTCAACTGTCCTCGAAGGTGGCTGTTGCTACTGAAGCACATCCGGAATCACCGGACTCGGCTCATACCTCACAGGTGGAGGGACTCCTCCGAAAGCAGCTGAAACGCCTACCCAGCTGGCATGACTGGGGCTGCGGTACCAGGGGCTGGCTGCTGAGTATGAGAGGTGGCAGACCTCTCATCGGCGTCCCCCTGGCCCTGGCAATGTGGTCTCGTCTCAACTATCCTGGAGACAGATCAAAAGAAACAATTGCTGAGAATGAGTCAAATTATCAAGGGAGGACAGTTTAAATTCAAAGGAAGATAATAAGCAGCAAAATTTAGATATACGAAATCTCATAAAGAGTTTTTCCTAATGTGATTGAGTACCTTCAAAAATTTTCTAATTCTACTGCAGGCTGCAGTGATATTCTAGTTCGAATACCACTATATTTCTAAACTAGACCTGCATGGGCCACCACTAAAAACGTGTCACGACCCGCACCCTAGAGTAAGGGCACGAGACGTGCGTACGTCCAGCCTACGCCACAGTGTCGACGGTAGAACGCTGTCCTAGGTCACAACATCTAACAATAAAATGCTAAACAGTTTATACTGCCCGAATGGGGGTGACATAGCAGAAAGTAAACTCAATCACAACTAAGGCCGAAGGATGAGATAGGAAGATAGATACTGCTGAAATGAAAGAAAATCCACAAATACAACCAGAGATTCTAAGTGTCTAAGATAAGTACATATCCCAAGTATCAAATATATACAGTCATCCAGAGAATAATGTAAATAAAAACATCCTAGTCTAGAGGAGTGTCATCCACTGCTAGTGGCTCACGCTGCTGGTCCAAGTCTGTACTGTCATCTAGGGTAGTCCAATAATAAGTGGGAAAATACGCCTCATCCTCATCCTCTGTAATATTTCAACAGGTCCAGTCAGGACAGGAGCGAGCACAATACATCTCAACAAGTCATAGCAGGAAATGAATATAATCATACTAGAGAATAAAATACAGGAAACTAAAGAATAGCATAATGTAAGAGAGAGACAGTAAGTAAATATCTATGATATATAAAGAGAGACAGTGCTAGTGATTCAGAGTACAAGATGAACATGTGAATGACTTAGGACTGATTTATGACTACACTAAGAGTGATTCATGACTATACTACTTTGAATATTTATCCATATGACCAGTCATACTCCCCCGTAACCCAATCAATACACAAGGATCCAGTCAAGTTACGTTAAGATTCGTGACTAAACTACTTAACCCATATAGGGTGATTTATGAATTGATTCGTAAAGGCTCGGTGATCATGAGGGTACATGAGTCACTAGCTGATTTTCGAAGATTCATTATAATAGAAGCATGAAAAACGTGATGTAAGTGAAACACACGAGACAAGAGTATCTGATGCTCCCGAGAGGGATAACATCTCATGAAGGGATCCATACAGTATTAATCTATGTTACCAGCGTGTCAGCATCAAGTAAGATAATCTAAAGCAGGAAATATAATCCTAAACAAGATATGAAATGATCAGAGAATGTACTCGCGTGATGTCTGAATGTCCAAAGTAAATATACTGTCCAAGGAGAGGTGTCTGGCTTCTAATCAGAATAGCACAAGTCACAACAAGTCTAAAATGATAACATGAAGTTCTACTATGCATTCTACATGATTCTAGGTCAATCTAGACCAAAGTCAACTCTTGGTCAACTCTGGTCAACCCTAGAAGTCAAACTAGGTCAACTATGATCAAATTAGGTCTAACAAGTCTAAACTAGTCTAACTAGTCTATTCTAGGCCTAATCAAGACTAAAGAAGCCTAACTAAGCTCTCACTAGTCTAACAGACACACCATAGGCCAAAACCACTTATATACATATATCACTATTCACACATATGAATATATATATATATATATATCTATCTATATATATACAATAGAAATATGCCTAGCACATTAGCTATTGCACATAAAAATTACCATATCCGACTCTACCATTCACACATCTCATTAGATTAGGCATGCTATATATAGCTATAGGCATACCTATATAGAAATATATACATGTATTTCATAGAGGGGAAATAACATGTGATGTGTGTGTATGTGACTGTGATACATGTGAAGGGAAATCAGAAATCAGAGTGTGTGTACTAGTGTGTGTGTGTACATGATACATGGCAATGTGAGAAACATGTGTGTGTGTGGAAATATGTGAGCAGTGTGTGTATGAGTGCTCACAGGAACCCAAACAGGAACAATGTGTTATGCCTAATTAGTGTACCTGTGTTAAATGTGTGTGTGTTAAGAGCATGAGAGCATGTGTGTGTATGTGTGAGTGTCACATAGAGTGTTATCATGATATAACTTGTGTGTGTTAACTTGGAAAATAGGGAGTAGTATCCTGGATATACATTGACAGAAATATAGTAAACCAACCAATCAACTAATAGCTAACCATGACAGCCAACTAATCTATTTGAATTTAGCTAAGGAAGGGAAATCAATTTCAGGTTTTTGGGATGAAGTCAATTCTCAGTTTTTGAGAATTTCTAATGACAGTTCACATAAGGAACAGTGAAGGAAATCAGTAATAGTGTGTACCAGCATATGCAAGAGTGTCTCAGGTTATCTAAAAAACCATTCAACTACCCAATTGAGTTCAGTCATAGCTAACATTCTCAGGAATGACAGTAAACATGTGTGTTGGCAGGATATAGAGTGTGTGGACTGTGTAGGAACAAAAGTATGTGCCACAGGATTGTGTTCTCAGGTGACAGTGAACCAAGTCCCTGTGTGTGTGTCTTCAGGACCTTGTGAACCGGGGTGATAGTGTCCAGGTCAATTTTTAGTGTGTGTTGACAGGAACATATGTTTTCCAGTGAAGGGAAGACATGAAAGCAGTGTGGGTTCACTTATACAATGTGTTAACAGTGACAGTGCAAAAATAGGAAGGAAACCAATCCAGTTTTCGATTTCCAGCAATACACATTAAACTATCAGTTGACAGGAATTGAGAAGGACTATTCTAATATATTAAATCAACCAATTATAACTAGATAGCATGTAGGATTAATGGATAGCTGATGACATCAATCAAAAACAAGTTAAAAATAGAATAACAGCTTTAGGAAAAACTGGAAACAATTCTATATCAGTCACATATACATTCAAATCTCCATTTACAGATTATAAGGCCTATTGGAATATGTAAATCAAACTAACAGAGATTTGTAACTTGCTAGGATATAATTTAGCATTCAATTTAATCACTAAATAATAGGAATTAAAACAGGAAAAGAAGAGCAGTGATACACACTGATACTCTATGTATCAGTCTACTGGACATAACCAAAACCACATTCGATTTCATAATTCAAATTAGCAATTCATGAAGAACATTAGGTTGGTAATAATTAGTGGTTATTAGGCGGTGACACACAAACAACATGGTGTCCTAAAACAGGACACAAACGTGTCTAAGACCACACAAAACATAATACACACGATTGGGTTCAGTCGACAGTGTGCCTGTGTCCAGTGCGGGTCGAATCCCTCACTCGACACGGACTCACATGACACGTGGTCTTGGGGGTGTCGTGTCAGACATTGTCCCAAGGCCTGTGTCAAAGGACACGTGTCCACGAGCCCTAGAACAGTCGTACGAGCCCACGAGCAGCAGGGCACTGCTGACCGCACGCGCGTGGCCGTGTCCACGACTCCAAATCGACACAACCTAGACACGAATCCAGCTCAGTCAAATAGAAATCCATAAGTGACACAAAAACACGAATTTTCATTCAAACACAAATCGAAAACAGAATTAAAATGCCCACTGTGGCATTTCGTCGAACACCTACGACCCTACACTGATACGTGCTCGATACGGACACGTACAGGATACGAAATCGAGCAAACCCTATTCCTACAGCACAAGGACACCTAGGGCTTGGTATTTATACAAAGAAAACCTAATTTTAATGGATGAATAGGAATTTACCAATGTGTGTTCTTCAACACAAAAAGCCTCTTCAAAGGAGCTCTCCAAAGCTACCCAAAATCTCCAAATTGCTTCAAATCTGAGATGTGACTCCACAAACAGTAGGAGAACAGTGATTAGAACACTATGGAAGAAATCTCAATAAAAATGGAGCTCTATTAACTAAACTATGAAGAAAATAGAATGGAAGCTCACCTAGTTCTTAGGAAAAATGATAGAATAATAGAAAGAGGCACAACTTTCTAAAAAGATATTATATAGGTAAGGGGGATCTTGGTCGGCCACTTAGCTTAGGGTTAGGGTTTCTAGGTTGCATCTAAGGGCTAGAAATGAATCAAGGCTAATGAATGGATTAAAATCTAGGGCTCTTTTCTAGTTAAGTTGCAAACCACTCTACTTAGCTAAACATGACTTAAACCTATTTAACCAATACTAATGTGGCTAACTAGGCGAGCTATGACTAATCTAGGTTAGGTCCAATCTAGGTTAGGCTAACCAAAACCACATGGCAATAAATAAACTAGTATTTAAATCACACCATTCAAATAAATCATTTTAAATTCCTAATAAAATATATTAAATTCAAATAATTCAAAAATGACAAAAATACCCTCAAACTAGAAATGTGGTAGTGACACTCGTTGCCAGGGTTACGTCTGGTGGTCACCATCTGGCTGGAAGGTAGGGAGATCCTCTTGAGCCGCTCCGGTATCTGGCCATACAAAACCGGCTGGGTCAGATCCCAGAAAGAGCAAGTGCCACAAAGGAGGCTTCACTTAAGAACTAAAACCAGCAATTAGCACAAACATAATTATATAATAAAAGACTGGAAATATAGAAAATCATGATGATATACGATATGATAACCATGGGACTATTCAGATAACCAAGTTACAACCCGTAAACCAAACAAGGACCGGGGTTGTAACCCTTCATCTGAACGGAACTTGATTTCCCACCATTTATCGATAAAGTAAGCACAAGCATTCAGGTCATGCTAACGATCTTGTACATGGTCTGGACAAGACTAGACTGGGTTAGACTCCATCCAATCAATCACGACCACGCAATGAGTACGGCTTTATACTTTAACTAACTAGGGTTATCATAGGCCTAATTACTAGCAAGATGTAATGAGATTGTTCTATAGCCACAAGCCCTGCAGACCATCCAGGCTATCTGGACGCAATTTAGGGATTGAATTCATGTGGGTACATCGTCCAGGTAACGCATGTACCCTTAAGTAGTTTGAAGGCTGGAACACATGACAGTGTGCTGGAAATGTGCCCTACTCGACGGCAGGCTACAGATCCCATGATGGGGTACCCAGATAATGGGAATGCCTGTAGCTGGGAAATCTCTTCATGACTACTGGATTATTCTATTTATTAGCCTTAGTAAGTTTAAGTAGGTACCCTTGACCATGGTACTCAGGGATCCTTACCCTAGACATGATGCAAGACGATACTGGTCACTTGTACAAACATAATCGTCCACGGTGTCCAGGCCATTCATTCTTGTCATGTCATGTCAGCCGTCGCAACAGCTTTCAATAGTTCCCATCCGGCTTACTTGTTATGTCTTGTCATGTCAGTTACTTGCCATACCATGCCATATATAATTATCATTCCAGTCATATTAAGTAAATTTATGATTATGAAGTTCATAAAAAAAAGGTGTACGCTAGGCCTACGAGACCCCGAGCGTAAAATAGCTCTACGCGGGCAAGACATAAGGATAGGCAGCTCTACGCGAGCAAGAGAGCAGGTGGGTGGGATTCTACGCGAGCAAGCGCTTTACGCTAGCAGAGCCGCATACGGGCGAGACTCTACGCGAGCAAACGCTCTTCGCTAGCGAAGCTCTATGCGGGCAAACGCTCTACGCGAGCGGAGCTCTATGCGAGCAAGCACTCCACCCAAGCAGAGTAGCCCCTGCGTAGAGTTCGAATAAACTCGGCCTAGAAGCGATTACGCTGGCACGCAAATGCGTATGCGTAAAGGGTAATTAATACACGGGCACGTAAAACGTATGCATAAAAACTAAATACTACGCTAGCACATAAGAACGTGCGCATAAAACTGCATATTCTCCCCAAGGCCGGTACAAGCAGGCATAAAAGCTCAAGAAAGCCTCATCTCGGTCGATTCTTGGTAAAATTTAGCCATTTAAGATCCAAACTTGCGTAAAATTAAAATTCCTACCACATGGAACTCCCCATTTCGAAAACAACCAAGTCCAGTAGATCAAAACCATGAAGATCAATAATACTAAAACTCAGATCTACATGAAATGAGCCGCAAAAATTAAAAATGCTAAGTACTAGAGTGTCTTAGAATCTCGTAAGGAAGACAATGGAACAACAAATTTGAGTTCCTCCATGAAGCAAGTTGCACTTGCCTACTACGGGTGGTCGGTAGAGAAATAAAGAAGAAAGAAGAGTAGTAATAGGAAATAAATAAGGAGAGAGAAGGGTTGTTGGGTTAATAAATGGGGGATAGTGGTAGGTAGGGGTTTGCATACTAACCCAAATGAAACCCAACCAAGCAAATGAAATGCCAAAATAAATCATGCAATGAGACACGTAATATGAGTCAAAATACGTACATGTATACCAAAAATACGTAATACGGCCTACGGGCGTTATAAGAGGGCTTTCTGTACGCTGATGAGTGGATAGAGCATATAAAGGAGATATTCAGACTGGCAGAGATTTCGACGAAACTTCAGATCGAGGCGGTGGCCAGCATAATGCAGGATTTGGCCCGCACTTGGTACCCCACCGATCCGAGGGTTGGTACGCCATGGCAGACTTGGACAGCATTCAAGAAGCTGTCCAAGGAGAAGTTTTTCCCAGATGCAGCACTAGGTGTCCTCGAGACTCAGTTCGAGGCCTTAGTCTAGGGCAGTCAGTCCGTGGAGGAGTATGCTGGGGAGTTCTGTCGTCTGCGAAGATTTGTCGAGGGGTTATCCGAGGCGACGAAGGCCCGAAGGTTCAAAAAGGGATTGGTAAAGGAGGTTAAGTCCTATACCAAGAGTGCCCGCAGCGCTACTTTCAAGGAGATCTTGGTGGATGCTTTAGCCGCAAAGGATGTTCCTGAGCTGAGGCTCAAGAGGGGGTGAGACTTCCAGGGAGCTAGCAGCAGTAGGGGCCAGGCCAAGAGGCCTCATTTTCAGCACCACCAGCCGCAGAGGCCAGTACATTAGCAGCAGTTTCAGCATCAAAGCCGGACACCTTTCCAGCATGTGCAGCATCAGCAGCCGAGGGTGCAGTAGCAGGCACCGAGACAGCAAACCACCAGATGTGCTTATTATAAGAAGCCAGGATACGGGTAGAATGAGTGCGAAAGAGATTGGGCAGGTGCCTTCTTTGTGGAGCAGCTGATCAACAGCTAAAGGAGTGTGCTTAGTTCATAGGCAGAGTAGCACAGAGAGCGGGAGCCAAGGCTCCGGCAGGGCAGCAACAGAGGGAACCACTGTACACTCAGCAGCAGAGGTTCGTCCACCATCAGCAGCAGGCTCAGGGAGGTCCGCAGGGGCAAGCTTTCGCCATAGCGGCCGAGGATACAGAGGCCATTGGAGAGTTGATTGCAGGTTCGTTTCTTCTCGACTCCATTCCAGCTTTCGCTCTATTTGTTTTCGGGGCTTTCCACAGTTTTGTGTCGGTATCATTTGCTATTAGAGACTGCCTAGTATCTGAATCATTGCCTAGGACCTGCAAGATCATGACCGGGGGTGGTGTTATCCTCGTGAGTGATGTTTGCAGAGGGCGGAGCATTATTTTGGGAGGCCAAGAGTTGGAGGCGGTTGAGCAGGCATCACGCCAGCAAAGATTACCAAAGGGGTAGAGTTCTGTTTGGAGCGCCAGGAGAGCTAGGGTTCGAGTACACCCGACGGCAGGCGGAGCAGGACGGCAAACTTTTCTGCGGAGCTTCAGTTGAGGAGCAGGCAGCTCCACATCCTTTGATTGCAGAGTTCATAGACGTCTTTCCAGAGGAGTTGCCAGGGCTTCTATCGGACAGGGATATTGAGTTCTCGATAGACTTGGTTTCCGACCTGGAATCGATTTCTCAGCATGTCTATCGAGTGAACAACAGTAAGTTGGTGGAACTAAAGAAGTAGGTGGATGAGCTGCAGGACAAGGGCTTCATCCGATCGAGTTTTTCACCTTGGGGTGCACCGGTACTCTTTGTACCTAAGAAGGATGGGTCGGTACGGATGTGTATCGACTACAGGGCACTCAACAACCTGACGATCAAGAACAGATACCCACTGCCGCAGATCGATGATCTCTTTGATCAGTTAAGCGGAGCTCGAGTTTTCTCCAAGATTGATTTGAGGTCTGGTTATCACCAGGTGAAGGTGAAAAGGGAGCATATTCTGAAGACCGCTTTCAGGACGTGGTATGGACAGTTTGAGTTCTTGGTTATACCGTTTGGGCTGACCAACGCACAAGCAATATTTATGAACTTGATGAACAAAGTGTTCCACCAGTACTTGGACAAGTTCGTGGTGGTGTTCATTGATGATATCCTGTGTATTCGAAGACCGAAGAGGAGCACGAGGAGCACTTGAGAGTGGTTCGGGTAACACTCAGGAGGAAGAGGCTGTATGGCAAGCTCTCTAAGTACAAGTTCTTCCTGGACAGAGTTGACTTCTTGGGTCATGTGGTGACTGAAGATGGGATCTCAGTGGACCCAAAAAAGATCACAGTAGTTGAGGCGTGGGCAGTACCGACTTCAGTAGAAGAGATCATGAGCTTCTTGGGGCTAACATGATATTACAAGAGGTTCGTGCAGGATTTCTCCCAGATTACAGAGCCGTTGACTAGGTTGACCCGGAAGGATGCTGAGTTTGTTTGGTCAGGGGAGTGTCAGGCTGCTTTCGATGAGTTGAGGAAGCGGCTTATGATTGCTCTGATTCTGACATTGCCATCAGGTTCAGGAGGGTTCACTATCAATAGTGACGCTTCAGGGAAGGGGTTGGGTTGTGTCTTGCAGCAGCATGGAAAGGTGATTGTCTATGCCTCCAGACAGTTACGTCCCTATGAAAAAGACTACCCTACCCACAACTTGGAGCTGGCAGTAGTGATTTTTACTTTGAAGTTTTGAAAGCACTACTTGTATGGAGAGAGGGTGGAGATCTTCACAGATCATAAGAGCTTGAAGTATGTGTTTACGTAGAAAGAGCTCAATATGAGGCACCGCAGGTGGCTAGAACTGATGAAGGACTTCCACATCTCACTACAGTATCACCCAGGGAAGGCCAACGTAGTTGTCGATGCCATAAGTAGGTATCCGACAGCCATGTGTTTGACTATGGATCGTCACTTGCTTGCTGACTTGGAGAGCCTGGGGATTAAGGTGATTGTGCCTAGAGTTCAGATGCAGATATGGGGCCTTCAGATTCAGTCAGACATGATGGAGAGGATCAAGTCGACGAAGTTCGAGGATGTTGCTCTACGGTGTATCCGATAGCAGCTTCAAGCAGGGCTAGTGGATGGTAAGTTTTCTCTTGCAGAGGATGGCGCTTTGAGGCACGGTTCCAGGCTGTATGTGCCTAGTAGAGAGCTCAGGGAGCAGGTCATATAAGAGGCTCACAGATCTCAGAACTCTATACATCCTGGTACCAACAAGATGTACAGGGATCTGAGAGAGCATATCTGGTGGTATGGGATAAAGCGGGAGGTAGCTCGCTTCATAGCCAGGTACTTGGTCTGTCAGCAGGTCAAGGCAGAGAGGCAGAAGCCCGGAGGATTATTACAGCCATTGCCCATTCCATAGTGGAAATAGGAGCATATTACGATGGATTTTGTATCTTGGTTGCCACATACACCAGGAGGAAAAGATGCGATTTGGGTCATCGTTGACAGGTTGACCAAATTGGCCCATTTTTTGCCATTCAAGGTGGGTACGTCTACAGAGAGGCTTGCAGAGTTGTACATACGGCAGATTATTAGGATTTATCAGATTCCGATTAGCATCATCTCAGATCGGGATAGTCATTTTACTTCCTATTTCTGGTGGAGTCTGCAGACTAGTTTGGACACTCAGCTCAAGTTTAGTACTGTATACCACCCCCAGACGGACGGACAGTCAGAGAGGACTATTCAGACGCTCGAGGACATGCTGCGGACGTGCGTCTTAGATTTTGGAGGTTCCTAGGAGGATCACCTACACTTGGCGGAGTTTGCTTACAACAACAGTTATCAAGCCAACATTGAGATGTCACCTTTCCAGGCTCTGTAGGGGCGTAGGTGTCGTACACCCTTATCTTGGGATGATGTTGGTGAGCGAGCTTTATTCGGACCTGAGATGGTTGTTGACACAGCCGAGAAGGTGAAGCTCATCAAGGACAGACTTCGCGTGGCGCAGGACAGACATCGGTACTGGGCGATAGCCACCGGAGGCCTTTGGAGTTTGAGGTACATATTAGAGATAGGATTAGAAGTAGTTTGATGTTAGTTTTATTATTTGATCATGTTTGATTATTTAGTAACTTGAGACCTTGTTTTTGTTTAGGTCGGAGACGTGGTTTTTCTACGGATATCTTCGACTCGTGGTACCATACGTTTTGGTAGAGGTGAAAAACTTAGCCTGTACTTCATCGGACCTTTCTTGATCAGCGAAAGAGTCGGTGACATGGCATACAGGCTAGAATCGCCACCTGTACTAGTGGGTGTCCACAACGTATTCCACGTATCATAGTTGAGACGGTACGTGGCTAACCCTAGCCATGTACTTGACCATTCGGAGATTGAGGTGGGACCTACTCTCAGTTATCCAGAGCAGCCAGTGAAGATTCTGGATCGTCGAGAGAAGGTACTGAGAAACTAGGTGATACCCTTGGTTCACATCGCATGGAAGCATCATTCCCCAGGAGAGTCTACCTGGGAGCGGGAGGATGAGATGCGTGAGCGATACCCTTATCTTTTTAGACCTTGAGGTATGATTATCTATCCTTTTCATCAGTTTAGTTTCGCCATTTAATTTCGAGAACGAAATTCTTTTAAGGAGGGTAGATTTGTCACTACCACATTTTAGATTGAGGGTATTTTGGTCATTTGGTAATTTTTGAATTTATTTTAAATTTATTGAATTGGTGATTTCTAGTTTTGACCTTAGCTAATTGAGACTTGTAGACTAACCTAGAAGCTAACCCTAGCTATGGTGACTTAGTAGGCAATGGTGTGACCCTAGTCTAACTTAAGTTAACCTTAGTTAGTCACTTAGAATCTAGTTTCAATAGGAGGATTAATAAATAGGTGCAATGACTTATGACTTGTGACTATTAATTTCATGACTTATGTAACATAGCCCATAGGCCCATGGCTTGAGCCCAAACCCAACCAACCCACCATGGTCGGCCACACCTAGGGTTTCCCACCCCTATTTAATGTCCCCTTCCTTGTTCTTGCCTCTTTTGTGCTCAACCAAGTTTTTAGAAGGAAAGGAAAATCCCCACTTTCCTAAATTCATAGTAAATACATTTTTAATTCCTTTTGACCCAAATCTTTTGCATATGATTCTAATCAACCTCTACTTACTAATTTTGAGGGGTAATTTTAGTTTTAGAGGAATTTGGAAGCATTTGGCTAGCAAGGAGGAACCCCCCCATTTGAAGCTTTTTCTTGCTATTTGCACCTATAGGTAAAACCCCTCAAATTTTTCTAATATTCTGTTTTCTTTGCATTTAGGGATAGATCAAGGTGTCCCCTAGCTGTCCCTAAAGTTTGGGTTAATTTTGTGTCCATTTGGTGTCCTTATCGGATACGTATCATGGCGTATAGGATGGTGTTTGATTAAATGCCTCTTAGGACTTTATTTTTGATTTTTGTTGAACTAATTACATGGATCTCTAGATCTAGGTATGTGTAATAATATTTGTGAAGACTGATTTGTGTTTGTGTCGGTTTTGGTGTCAAATTTGGTGCTGGACACGCAGCATGTAGGCTATGTCGGGTGCCCTACTGCCCGTGTCCGAGTTCTCGTCGGACACAACAGTTCGTGACACCAAAATTTATGTGAACCTTTAGTAGGTGACTGAAATCAAGGCCCTAAAATTTTGTTGGACCTTATCTAGTGGTTAGGGAGAAATATGGCCCGTGCGGATTTGACACTGACAGTGCACAGTCGGCCATAGGCTACTGACACTGTGTTCGTGTCGCACATGCACACGTCCTGGACACGACTCAGGGTAACAAAACCCTAGACCTAGACCCCCTCTATATGTGTGCACGGCTACGTATCTACACGTGGCCTGTGTCGTGCGTTGGACACGTGTGCACGCGTGCACGACACAGCAGTGCACAGTTTTGTGTCTGTGTATCGTATGGTTGTTTGGACACGATTCGTGTCCAGTTCTTGGCCACGAAGACACCCTCTGACATTATCCCATATGTGTCATTAATTACCAACCATTAATTTATAATATTAGCAAGATTTTAATTGTCAAATTGCATTTTTTCTATTTCCCTTATACACACTTCACTGATTTGGATTTTCTAAGTTTTAATTACATATTTAACTGATTTAATGATGTTTAATGGTTAGGATTAGTTCACCTGCAAATGTAATAGATGATGATCATATTGGGTTTGTGATTGGTGTTGGAATTGGGTTTTCGAATTTGGTTTGGGATATGCTAACTGCTAGGACTGATATAAGAAACTGCCATTTTACTAAAATTTCCTAAGTCATACACTGTTAAACTTGAAATCCTGAGAACACAGGAACTACACCCTACAGTTCCTAATACATTTGACACACACTGCTGCATACACTCACACAAAACTGAGATTGACACCCTAAGCTACACACACAGAGGAACAACCTAACCCAATATCCCTATACACAGTACTGTTAGCTATGACACCCTACAAATTACCTATTGACACACCCAACACCCTATCTAAACTCCTGTCATATTACACAAACACACACATTACCTACAATGCCATGCTTTCCCTGAGAAAACCACATTATAAACTCTTCATATATACATACACACACTTTACTGATTTCACACTCATGTATCACACACACACACACAACCTATCTACTACTACACAGTAACCTGAGAACACAGGTAGCACTATAGCCTATGTTTTCTACACACAAACACATGGTTACACCCTAGCCTATGTACCATACACACACACTCATGTGTCACTTACACCCACTACACATATGCATACACTGTCCTTCTTCCCTATCTAATTATGCATATATATATATATATATATATATATATATATATATATATATATATATATATATATATATATATATATATATAATATCCCTAATTGGCTAGATAAATATGTAATATATAGTGGATATGCATATTACCTATAATGTAATATATATGTGTATAAACTTTACTCTGGTGTAATAAACATATTTAAATATGTATGCTACTTATATTAAATTATATATATATGTGTGTGACTCCATTTTAGCCTATGGCACATAGCCTATGTAATTCCTATGTGATATATATTGATTGTATAATATATGTATATATGGTTTGTTATATGTGAGGTATAGTTTAGGCTATTGTACTAGACTAGTGTGGCTTTTATGGTAATTTGGTTAGAGACCTAGATTGACTTGTTAAGCCTAGGTTAGACCAATCTAGACTAGTTTAACCTTGTTTGACCTTGGTTGACCTAACTAGACTAGAGTTGACCTAGTTTGACTGTTAGAGTTGACCAGAGTTGACCAAAGGTTGACTTTAGCCTAGATTGACCCCAAACATCATGTAGATGCATTGTAGCAGTCTATTTTATTATTTTAGACATGTAGTGACTTATACTGTTCTATAGAAGACAGACACCACTCCTCGGACAGTATATTCTCTTCAGATATTCAAGATACCAGGCGAGTACATTCTCTGATCATTTTATATCTTTTTTAGGATTATTTTTCCTGCTTTAGATTACTTTACTTGATGCTGACACGTTGGTAACACGGATTAGTACTATATGGATCCTTTTATGAGATGTTATCCCCCTCGAGAGCATCAGATACTCTTGTCTTGTATGTTTCATTTATATCATGTATCTCATGCTTCTATTATCATGAATCTTTATGTATCAGCTTGTGATTCCTGTACTCTCATGAATCACGGGGCCTTCACGAATCTATTAATGAATCACTCTTGAATCACCCTTTATGGGAAAAGTAGTATAGTCTTGAATCTTAACGTAACTTGACTGGATCCTTATGTATTGATTGGGGATGGGGGAGTAGAAACTGAGCATGTAAATAATTCTAAAGTAGTATAGTCATGAATCACCTCTTTAGTATAGTCATGAATCAACCTCCAGCTGTTCATATATTCATCTTGTACTCTGAATCACTAGCACTGATTAGCTCTCTTATATATTGTAGATATTTACTTACAGTCTCTCTTTTATATTATGATGTTCTTCAGTTTTATGTATCTTACTCTCTAGCATGATTATATTTCCTATCCTGTTATGATTTATTGAGATGTATTGTGCTCGCTCCTGTCCTGACTGGACCTATTGAAATATTACAGAGGGTGAGGACGAGGCGTGCTGTCCCACCTATTTTGGGACTACCCTAGAGGACTGTTGTGACCTGGACCAGCAGCAGGACCCCTTAGCAGTGGATGACACTCCTTTAGACTAGGATGTCTTTTCATTATATTTACATTCTGGATTATTGTATTTGTTATTTGGGATTTCTAGATTGTGTTATCATAGACACTTAGACTTATATCTGTTGTATCTCTCTGTGGATTTCGTTTCATATCTATCTATCTTATCATTTTGTCTTAGATGTGATTGAGACTGTATTTTTCTATGTCACCTCCATTCGGAGTGTATATACTATATAGGTACCTTATATATTGTTAGATGATTAATCTAGGACAGTGTTCTATCGCCGACACTACGGCGTAGGCTGGACGTAACCACTTCTCGTGCCCTTACTCTAGGGTGCGGGTCGTGACACCCGACACTTGGCTGGTGGGTCGGGGCAGTGACTGAAAAGTCACCCCCCAAGCCATGCGTGGCCACGTATCGTATCGGACACGTTCTTGCGCATGTACGTGTTTTACACTGATACGGTTCAGTCATTTCCCTTCGACTGATACGTGTGTCGTATCACACACAGACCCGTTTTGAACCTAAATCAGGGTGTCGAATCTCTAGCCCAATCTACGGAGAATACGTAGACATGACTACGAGGTGTCACGTGTCGTGTGTCATGTGCACGAACTCGTGTTCCCGCCGCACGACGATTACTGTACAGTATGTGTCTGTACATGCCTAAATGGTTCTGGACACTTTGTGTCCACTTGGTTGGGCACGAAACCCTCTCTGACACATGGACACATGTGCCTAACACATGTGCACACACTGATTTAATGTTTATTTGAATTTTATTTCGAATTTGGGTTTTCTTGATATTGGGCTGAACTGAGAATCGGGTATATAGTTGATAACTAAGAGCTATGATTCGGATTTGTGATTCAATGTTAATTTCAGATATGTTATCATAACTGGTATATAATGATTCATGTTTAGGTTGGTATGTTTGGTTTTCATTTTGCAATTGGGTTAATTTTCGAAGAACTACCATTCACTGATAACTGAACTGAATAGGGGATAATGAGTTCGGGTTATGCATATTTATACGTGAATGGACTGAATGAGAATAACATGACAATTTTTCCTGAGATTTAGGTCACACACACTACTGTACACACAGGAACCTGAGAACTTCACTGTCAACCTATGTGAAACCTGAGAACTTCACTGTCAACCTATGTGTAACCTGTGAACACTATAAACTAATGTACATGACATGAACACACACACACACAAATATATTACTGCTATTTGACTGAAACCTGAGAACAAACACACACATTTGACACTCACACTCACATGTCACTCACTGAATACACACACACCCCCCCTATCACACTGTGTAGTTGGACACACACACGCATATGTGAACTGTACACACACACCCTCATCTTACTAACAGTGGTACACACACACCCTATCACACTATACAACTAAACACACAAACCATGAGACAATCCACACACACACACCATATCACTATCCACCACAATGTTGACACACACACTCACCCCCTACTTACATATATGTGTACCAAGTTGTGCCTTATTTGTGTATTTGTCACTAGCCTACATGAATATTTATGTATGTATTGTATAAGGATGAATATACATAGTTTGTATTTGTGTGTGATAACTTATTAGGGCTTTGATTGTGTTTGAGTGCTAGCCTAGGCTTGGTTAGGCTTAGTGAGACTTGATTGGACTAGGATTGACCTAGTTTGACTAGTGAAGTCGACTAGAGTTGACCAAGAGTTGACTTTAGTTTATAATGACCTAAAATTTATATAGAATGCATTGTAAAGTTTAATATTACCATTCTGGACATGTTGTGACCTGTGTTGCTCAAAATAGGACTCATCTACTCTGTCTAGACATATATACTCATCAGATACTCAGGAGACCAGGCGAGTACATTCTTTAACCGTTTCATATTTGATAGGATTTACATTCATGCTCTATATTACTTTACATGATGCTGTCACGTTGTTAACACGGATTGGTACTATATGGATTCCTTCATGAGATGTTATATCCCTCGGGAGCATCGGGTTACGTTATGTCATGTGCGTTTCATATTCATCATGTACTCCGGTGCATTCACCATGCATGTGCACTCTTGTGATTCATGTATTCTCATGTTCACAGAGCCCCTCATGTATACTCATGTGCACCCATTTATGGGCCCCCATGTGAAATTATATACAATAACATAACTTGTCTGGATCCTTATGTATTGATTGGGGTACGAGAGAGTATAAATGGTCATGTGAATAATTCCAAAGTAGTGTAATCATATGCAAATTTAAGCCGTTCACATGTCTATCTTGTACTCTACATCACTAGCCTCTGGTGTCTCTTTACTTATAGTAGATATTGCTTTACAGTCATCTCTTTTACTTCATATATTCTCCAGCGTTTCATGTATCTTACTCTATAGCATATTTATATATCCTGTCATATTATGAACTGCGTGAGATGTATTATGTTCATTCCTGTCCTGACTAGACCTGTTGAAATATTACAGATGACATTGAGGAGTTCTGTCCTACATACTATGGAGCAGGCCTAGATGACACTTGTGAGCTGGACTACCAGGAGGACCCAGTCCTTACAGAGGACATTATTCCAGTAGTCTAGGCTAGTTAGCTAGATTAGTTATCTTACCTTATTGTCTTGTCTTATTTTGGATATATTATGTACTTATTTGGGAATTTTGTTATTTTGGATGTGGAAATGCTATCTTAGACTCTTAGACTTCTTCTCTTATTGCATTTCATTTGGCGACTTTTATATCTATCTATCTTATTGTATTTTCTACCTTAGCTGTTATTGAGTTGTACATTTCTATATTGTCCTCCATTCGGAGCGTATACCTTGTACAGGTACCTTATAATTGTTAGATGTATGTGACCTAGGACAGTGTTCTACCGTCGACACTGCGGTGTAGGCTGGACGTACCCACTTCTCGTGCCCCTAGAATGGGTGCGGGTCGTGACACGTTTTTAGTGGTGGCCCATGCAGGTCTAGATTTGTAGTGGTATTTGAACTAGAGTATCACTACAGCCTGCAGTAAGATATAGGATATAGTTTTGAGGTACTCAATCATATTAGGAAAACTTCGATCCAATATTTGCTATCTAAATTCTTGTTGATTAAATATTTTCCTCTGAATAAATAAACTGTCTTCCTTTGATTTTCGCTTTATTCTCAGTAATTGCTTCTTGTTTTGATCTGTCTTCAGGATGGTTATGGAGGCACGATCTCATCGCTCCGGTCCGGGGGATACTATCGAGAAGTCGGCTACCTCTCGTCCTGTTCAGCAGGGCCTCGAGACCGTAGCTCCTGTTGTTCCGACTCAGGTTGGCATTTCTGCTATATTTGGAGGTGCACCTCCGCCTTTACAGAGACCTTCCCCGTCATTTTTGATTTCTTTCGAAGCCACCTTCCGAATCAGTTGACGCACGGCAGTTGTTCGACTTCTTTCAGAGGACAGTGGAGTCCCAGCGACAATAGTCCGCTCATTTCCAGCAGGGCATTGAGAATGCCCATCAGCTTGCCCTAACGACTGTGGAGAGAGTTATTGCGCAGTCACAGGCAGCCCTGATACAGCCATATCAGCCGAGGATACCAGGGATCCAGGACTTCCAGAAGATGCGTCCGTGGGACTTCTGCGGCACTGAGGGGATTCTATATACGGATAACTAGATAGAGCACATCAAGGTGATCTTCCGGCTGGCGACGATTCCAGCACGACTGTAAATTGAGGCAACAGGTACTCAAATACAGGACCTGGCCCACACATGGTACCAGACGGACCAGAGGGTCAGTACAGAGGGACAGACTTGGGCAACCTTCTAGAAGCTGTTCAAGGAGAAGTTTTTCCCTGACACAGCTCTTGGCGTCCTGGAGATGCAGTTTTAGAGCTTAGTTCAGGGCAGCCAGACTGTCGATGAGTACGCTGGGGAGTTCTGCCGTCTGGGCAGATTTGTTGAGGGGCTCAGTGAGATGGCAAAGGCCCGGAGATTTCGGAAGGGGTTAGTCAAGGAGGTCAAGTCCTTGACCAAGTGTGACCAGAGTGCCACTTTTGAGGAGATTCTGGTGGGTGCCCTAGCAGCAGAGGATGATCTTGAGCTGAGGCCCAAGAGGGGACGAGACGCTGAGGGAGCCAATGGCAGCGGAGGACCGGCCAAGAGGCCACACTTTCAGCAGCAGTATCAGCAGAGGCAGTTCTAGCCACAGCAGTACTAGGGTCAGGGCCGTGCACCTTTCCAGCCGGTGCAGCAGCAGCCGAGGGTTCAGCCACAGGCACTCAGACAATAGCTCGTTAGTTGTGATTTCTGCAAGAAGATAGGGCATGTGTGGAATGATTGCAGGAAGAGGCTCGGGAGGTGCCTACTCTGTGGTTCGGCGGAGCACCAGCTGAGGGAGTGTTCCATGTCTTCAGGATGAGCAGCTCAGGGAACGGGAGCCAGAGCTCCAGCAGTGCAGCAGAAAGGACCCTTACAAACTCAGCAGCAGAAGTTCGCTCAGCATCAGCAGCAGGCCAGGGGAGGTCAGCAGCGGCGAGCTTTCGCCATGGCAGCTGAGGACGCAGAGGCTATTGGGGAGCTGATCGCAGGTTCTATTATTCTCGACTCCATTTCAGCTTTTATATTATTCGATTCGGGGGCTTCCCACAGCTTCGTGTCTGTATATTTTGCTATTAGACATCTTCTTATATTCGAATCGTTGCCTAGGACTTGCAAGATCACGACCGAGGTGGTATTATCCTCGTTAGTGATATTTCCAAGGGTCGAAGAGTTGATTTGGGAGGTCGAG
The DNA here is from genome assembly GCA_029216955.1 of Iris pallida. Classification (NCBI taxonomy): domain Eukaryota; kingdom Viridiplantae; phylum Streptophyta; class Magnoliopsida; order Asparagales; family Iridaceae; genus Iris; species Iris pallida. The sequence goes on from JANAVB010023800.1 coordinate 13,852,736, forward strand.
AGTTGGATGTGAGTCTGCTCGTGATGCCATTGCCGAACTACGATATCGTACTCGGTATAGATTGGTTGAGCAGGTACCACACCAGCATAGATTATCGCGGGGGTAGAGTTCTTTTCAGAGCACCCGGAGAGCCAGAGTTCGAGTTCACCCGACGGCAGGTGGAGCAGAGCAGCAGAGTTTACTGCGAAGTATCAGTTGAGGAGCAGGCAGTGCCACACCCTTTGATAGCGGAGTTCATGGACGTATTTTCATAGGATTTGCTACGACTACCACCCGACAGAGACGTGGAGTTCTCTATAGACTTAGTGCCCGGTGCAGAGCCGATATCTCAGCACGTCTATAGGGTGAACAACAGAGAGCTGGTAGAGTTGAAGAAGCAGGTGGATGAGCTGTAGGACAAGGGCTTCATTCGATCGAGTTCTTCACTATGGGGTGCACCGGTACTCTTTGTACCGAAGAATGATGGGTCGGTCAGGATTTGTATCAACTACAGGGCACTCAACAACCTCACGATCAAGAACAAGTACCCGTTGTCGAGGATCGACGATATCTTCGATCAGCGGAGTGGGGCGAGGGTATTTTCTAAGATTGATCTGAGGTCAAGTTACCATCAGGTGAAGGTGAAGGAGGATATCCCGAAGACCACATTCAGGACGCGGTATGGCCAGTTTGAGTTCATGGTGATGCCATTTGGGTTGACTAATGCCCCGACGGTATTCATGAACCTGGTGAATAATGTGTTCCACCAGTACTTGGACAAGTTCGTGGGGGTGTTCATTGATGATATCCTAGTGTACTCAAAGACTGAAAAGGAGCATGAGGAGCACTTGAGAGTAGTTCTAGAGACTCTCAGGAGAGAGGAGCTTTATGGCAAGCTCTCGAAGTGTGAGTTCTTTCTGGACAGAGTTGACTTCTTGGGTCATGTGGTGATTGGAGATGGGATCTTAGTTGACCCGAAGAAGATCACAACAATGGAGGCTTCGACCGCACCGAGTTCAGTAGCAGAGATCAGGAGCTTCTTTGGATTGGCAGGCTATTATAGGAGGTTCGTACTGGATTTCTCCCGGGTTGCAGAGCCATTGACTAGGCTGATCCAGAAGGATGCAGAGTTTGTCTGGTCAGAGGAGTGTTAGGTCACTTTTGATGAGTTGAAAAAGTGGTTGACGATAGCTCCAATTCTGACAATGCCATCAGGATCAGGAGGGTTCACTATCTACAGTGACGCCTCAAAGAAGGGTTTAGGTTGTGTCTTGCAGCAGCATGGGAAGGTGATTGCCTATGCTTCCAGGCAGTTACGTCCCTATGAGAAGAACTCCCCTACCCACGACTTGTGTAACGCCCCAGTCCAAAAATATAAGGACTAGGTACGTAACCATGCCTGCAGCATACATACGAAGTCTACTCCAATATATGGAAACTCGTATATATACATAAGATGTAAAATGCAGTAATCCATGATACTAATCTCATCCACAATAAAAGAATGAATATAAAGTAGGAATCAACATAGAATTGTAATTTGTACAAAAGTTGGGCGGAGACAAAGTCCATTACCAACTATCTCAAATAAAATGTACACGAAGGAATAGAAGAAATAACAAGACAAGCCAAATGCAATTCTCTTCGAAAGGATGGAGTAGATCACGACCTCGGCGGGAACACCTGTAAATATCACAGAAGCACACAACTGGAGAGATAACCAGGTCCTCAGAGGGACGTAACAAGATACAAGAAGAACATGCCATATATAACTGCATAAATAAATACTATAAACTACAACACAATAAGGTTCCTAACCATCTATGTGATATGCAAATTGAGGACAACGTTCTACACGGGGGCTGTACGGATTCACGCAAGCAAGTAATAAAGAGTGGCCAACAAGTAGTGCTCATCCGAGACACTATCGGCCGGGTAACACGTAACGCTCGTCCGAGACACTATCTCCTAAATGTGTGTAAAAGTAAATGTAGCCCCTACGCTAGTAGCTGTCCCCTTCCCCCAATGATACTATAAATGCATCGTAACCACGACACACCAACACGTGTCGTTTCTACCACACTATTTTATAATAGATAACTGTCATGTCTTCTAACATGCATCTATTGACAGTTATTCCTACGCATGCGCACGGGGGATCAGCCCACATGCAAGTAACCTTTATATTGTACTCACAACTCTCACATACAACTCATGTATAATCGTGACAAGTCAATGAGATACACTAAATTTGACGGTAGTCCCTTAACTCTAGGTCCACATGCAAAAAATTAAATAATAGAAATAAAGTACAGAAAATATACGATAATTGCATAAATAAAGGTAACTAATGAAGGCAGTAAATGTGGCAAGGTATCTTGCCTGATGTGTCGCCTGGTATGATGCGATGTCGTGATATTCATGTTTTTTCCAATCGCCGATGTCCATGCAAACGTGGTGCATATCCGCAAGAAATGTGATTAGTCAATGTCCTGGTGTTGTGCGGTGGTCTGAAATGTCCCATCTTTAATATTCTAGAGAAATTATCTTAGGGTTTTTAAACTAAATTTACAAATATAGATGTAGGCTTAGCCCTAACATAATATTTTGTTATAATTTAGAAAATAGTAGTATTAAATAAAATTATAATAACAATAATAAGAATAAGAATAAGAATGAGAATCATAGAAATAATAATAATAATAACACTTGTTATAACAATGTAATTAATATAATATAAAATATATATTAATAGCTGGCTCTAGCAGAGACTTCTGCTTAGGTAGAAAGAATTTAAAACCATTAGAAATAGGAAAGCAGAGAGAGAGAGAGAATTTGTGAGCCAAGGGAAGAGATGGAGAGTACTGAGAGAAGAGCGAGAAAAGAGAAGGGAAAAAGGAGAGCGTGAGAGAGAAAGTGGCAGACAGGGTCGAAGAGGAGAGGGAAGAAGGGGGCGTAGATCGAGAGGGTGGGGGAGAGAACGGGCGTAAAACGTCGATGGTGCACGAGCACGCGACGGCGGAGGCTGCGCTCGCGGAGGCGGAGGCGGCGCTCTCGGATCCGGCCGACGGCAGAGGGGTTTCGTCGGAGAGGGTCGTAGGCGGTTGGTCGCGGCGCCGGGCGGAGCTGGGAGAGAGGGTTTCTGGCGGTGGGATGGACGACGTTAATGTGGGGCGGTAGGGGGAGAGGAAGGGCGGCTGACTCCACGGGCGACAGGCAGCGGAGAGCACCGCGGGTGTGGGGTTTTGCTCGGTACGGAGGCACAATGAAGAGGACGAGGCCGACTCCTCGCCGACGGCACTGGAAGAAGCTCCGGCCACGAGGTAGGTTGGGGTGATGTGTGTTTGCTTATTTATGGTGGTGACGGGTGTAGGCTGCCGTGGCGGTGGTGGTTTGGGAGGTGGTGATGGATTTGCCGGTGGTGGCTACGGCGATGACGATGATGATGGGTCCGATGGTCGGAGGCGGTGTTGGGACGGGACGGGGTTGGCTAGTGGTTTGGGGGGTCTGGTAGTGGCGGTGGATGGATGGTGCGGTAGCATCGCTATGGCGACGATGCTGGTGGCGATGGTCGCGGCTGCGATGTACTCGGGTGCAGCGGGTTGTACTGGTTGTGTGGCTAGGGGATGGCGAGGTGGATCGGGATGGTGGTGTGAAGGCGCTGGTCGTGGAGGGTCGGGGAGATGTTGGCGAGGTGACGTCGGTGGCGAAGATGATGGTGGTTTGTCGGGATGTGTCGGGTTGTCCGACACCAGCTTTGTTGGTGTCCTACGAGATAGGAGGGTTGTGATGGATTGTGCCTGGGGTTGTCGGGCACAAGGGTGGATAATTGTATATGTAAAAGAAAATATATAATGGAGGAAGGGGACACCGACACGATGCACTCACTTTTGTTGTGGAAATTTATGGAAGAATAATTGTAGAGAAATAATGGATGTGTACCTCTCCTTATGTAGGAGGTGGGAATTCCCAGTTGGATAAGGATGTAGGAAAATTAAAATCCTTAATAGGTAATTTACCCTTTTTAATTTAAAGCAACTCGATCATATCCAATCGTATAAAATAAAATCTTTTCCAAGATAATTATCATAATTAATTAAATTTAAACCAAAACAATATTTTAAAATACTTTTTCGAATAATAAAATATTAATATTAAATAAATTTTAAAAATAGAATTATATATATATTTTAAATTTATATACCACGTATGAAATAAATATTTGCATAAAACCTCGTTTTCAAAATTACTATTTATATAACCTTTCATGATGGAAATACAGATTTGGAAATTACAATTGTCACATTTTTACAACTTTACGCAATTAAAAATATTTATTATTTATTATTTGAAAAATTATGTTTTTAAATAAAAATGTTTTTTTACCAAAAATATGTACCTCGCACATATTCACACTCGACGAGCCATACGAAAATACGAGCTCATACGCGACGTTCCATACGACAAATTCGTACGCGACGTACAATACGACTATACGATATACAAATACAAAGTAAAAATTAATACCCCATTTATTTTAAAAAAATATAGTAGAAATTTATGGGGTTTACATCCTACCCAACTTAAAAGAATTTCGTCCTCGAAATTTAGGAGTAGGTGGGGTTGAGGGCACGATTACGAGAATGATTCACTCCTAACTTGAGTGGTGATAATAAATGTAGGGTCAAGGAAAGGACGAGGAGTTTAAGACGAAGATATAGTCACATTGGGTGACAATGGTCATAAGTGATAGGTCGACTAGAGGGAATTCTAGTGTAAGTGCCTTCGTCTTTCCAAAATAGGTGAAGGCGAAAGCAATAAAGAGTTCAAAGACAATATTACGAATACGTGGTTCAAAGACGACCAAATAATTTAAAAAGAATTTTTAATGAAGTCGTGGATGGGATTCTAGAGGCCAAGTTTTAGCTATATCCCATCCGCGTAGAACAATAGGTAAAAGCGAACCAAAGTGCACTTGGTTGATCAGACCATCATGCACAGGTTCTGATTAGACAATATGTTAGTGAGCGCGCTCAATAACATAAGTCATGAACAAGCTCGATAAATCAATAAGCTTGCAAAACTAGATTATAGTAGCAGTATTAGTCAAGATGGTAAAATCATAGGCACGAGAGTTTATCGATAAGAAGCTTAAGCAATGATTTAGAAACTGAATCCAGCAAGCGATTTGAACAAAAATAATCTAGACAAACAAAATTTCGGTATAGTCAATAAGAAATCTCATGGCATCCCAATCAATGTCTAAGTTCAAAAAAAGGCTATCATTTATCCAAGACGTGCTAGCTCACAAAAATGCAACAATTTCCCAAATCTCAAAAATTTATTAGCTCGATACTCTTGATTCAAAATTTCATCGTTACTTCTGTAATCGTCTTATCAATAGTAACTTTATACAGTCTCTTCAAATTTCATATTCCACAAAATTAAATTTTTCATAAAACATTTTTGTTTTACTCAAATTGGAGTTTCTCCTCAAAATTTAACTCACAAAAATTTTGGTTTCTTAAAACATATTCTCAAATCATAAGTCTCATAACCTTAGTTCTAATCTTGATTATACCATTTTTGGAAAAAAAATCACATACCTCATAGTAAGTCTCAAACCTTTGGAATATAATAAATTCCTCAATCATTTTCTTTCCAACCTATATACTTCTCAAATCAAATCTTCCTACTAGAAGTTTCGCGTCTACGGATATAGGATCAATCCTTTGAGCATCACAATTCCTCATTCTCAATTTTTTTGATTATTCCACGAAGATAATTTGTCAATTTATAATTCTTTCACGTTTAATCATACCTTTAATCACCATGATTTTATTATTACCAAAAAAATTCCTCAAGAGATTAAAGTGTCCTTTCCGAAATTTATTAATATGATCTTATTTATTTCTCGTAATAGCATATTCCTCATATTCCTTTAATCTCCCATGTGGGATTCTCTAATCTAGTCGTATAATTGAAGGGTGTCATAAAAATTTCATCTTCACACAAGGAAACCATAAGAAACACGGTTTGCATGAGTTACGGGAAGTCAAATAAAGTTCTCAAGGTGGAAAGCAAACATTGGGTGAAGAATATGGTTAGGCTTCAATGGTCTTGGAAAGGGTTTGGATAAAAATAAAATTTAAGGGTCTAAGCAAATTAAGATAAGACAGGAAGATAAAAGGCACGGGTTAGCAATCAACATAAAGCATAAGCTAAACATTTATGGAATTAAGTAGAACACAATCACATATCAGTTTGAAAGAATTGAGTCGAGGTCCATGGTCGATAAATATGTCGGTATCATGGTAAAGATTACAGTTTAGTCTTTTCGACCCAAAAGTCATATCATGAAAATATAGTACAAGAAGACGTGTTTTAGTGGCATGTGATATACCTATATGAAGTTGGGCTCGTCTAGGTCTTGTATGTGTAATCTGTTGGGATGAAACAGCTGGTCTCGTGCTCCGAATATCAATATTACAGTTAGCGATACCAAAAGATCTAAAATAGAAAGTGGGAGTTCACTAAGGTGATATTTATGCACGAATAAATTGGATCTAATTAAAGCATGGGCCAAAGTAAAATAAGTTAGGGACACGATTTCTAGAGAAAAGGTACCCTTCTAGGTTGGGGTTAGTCAAGGAATAGTTCTAACCGTTTTCAAATGTCCAACGATTAGAAGGTCAAGATAAAAGTTTTAGAATTGAGGGAAGGTCGAGCAAGTCAAGGTTGAAATATAATCACATGGTTGGTAGATAACTAACTCACTTGTGTATGTGCAGCTATCATGGTCATGGATGATATGGCAATTAATATCCCTCTTGGTCGCCCCTTAATACAATATCTAAATCTATAAGTCGAGTCCCTCAACAGTTTTCTTAATACAATTGAAAATAAACTACCACTTTCTCTAGTCGTTCTAGATCTTCAACCAAAATCATAACTTACGCCTTTGAATAAATCTCGAAAAAAAAACTTCCTTATATTGCTAGTAAATTTCTCCAAAATTGCATTATCCATCCAACCTTTGAACTCAAGATTTCATGAACCATAAAAAAATTACTATATATATATATATATATATATATATATATATATATATATATATATATATATATATATATATATATATATCCATAATCACAACTTTTAAACTCAAAATCTAAATAGATTTATAGATCATCAATCATAGAACATAATTCAAAATTTGAAATTTTTCCTCAAACACGATTTCATATCTTCCTAAAACATTTTAAACCAAAATTTTACTATCATCACCTCAAACTAAAATTCAAAATTAGCAATCTTATTAATCGGAAATCGTATGACTCAATTTAAACCTTAAGATTTTCCTCTCTTTTTTACCACAACTTTAACTCAAAATATAACCCAATTTACAATCATAGATCATATTACAAAATTTAAAAAAAATTAAAATCTTCCTCGAAGTCGATTTTATATCTATCAAAACTATATAACTCCCATTAGTCATAAATATCCTAAAATTTCTCAAGTTAGGAATAAATTTTGTTTTCTCAATCGTTTAGATGTTCACACGAATCTCTTGCCACTTGTAGCCTCAAAATGAAATTTTGTCCATCCTTCGAAGTTTGTAATATTGCTACTACCCAACTTGAAATTAGCTAATCTTCAAAATAAAATGCCTGTATAGCTCAAATATGTCTCTAATGCATACTAACTGTCAATGTAATCCTTCTAGCCATGTGTTTGACCTAGGAGCAGATACTAGTGTAGTCATCTTTCTATCAAGTGTGGAAATAAGGATTACGGTAGGAAGAGCTCAAGCAAGATGTAGATCAATGAAGTTGATCAAGTGATGCGAAAAAAAATTAGTCAAGGAAGAGGGTCAAGCAGGTAGATGAGATTCGATATTTTAATCATATATTGGAGGCCCATTTGGTACAGTCATGTAACCAAAACGGCGAACTGGACCTGCATGGGCCACCACAAAAACATGTAACGCCCCAGTCCCAAAATATAAGAACTAGGTACGTAACCATGCCAGCTACATACATACGAAGTCTACTCCAATATATGGAAACTCGTATATATACATAAGCTGTAAAATGCTGTAATCCATGATACTAATCTCATCCACAATAAAAAGAATCAATACAAAATAGGAATCAACACAAAATTGTAATTTGTACAAAAGTTGGACAGAGACAAAGACCACTACCAACTATCTCAAATAAAATATACACGAAGGAATAGATGAAATAACAAGACGAGCCAAGTGCAATCCTCTTCGAAAGGATGGAGAAGATCACGGTCTCGGCTGGAACACCTGTAAATATTACAGAAGCACACACCTGGAGAGATAACCAGGTCCTCAGAGGGACGTAACAAGATACAGGAAGAACATGCCATGTATAACTGCATAAATAAATACTATAAACTACAACGCAACAGGGTTTCTAACCATCTATGTGATATGCAAATTGAGGACAACGTTCTATGAAGGGGCTGTACGGATTCACGCAAGCAAGTAATAAAGAGTGGCCAACAAGTAGTGCTCATCCGAGACACTATCGGTCGGGTAACACGTAGCGCTCATCCGAGACACTATCTCCCAAATGTGTGTAAAAGTAAATGTAGTCCCTACGCTAGTAGCTGTCCCCTCCCCCCAATGATACTATACATGCATCGTAACTATGACACACCAACACGTGTCATTTCCACCATACTATTTTATAATAGATAACTGTCAAGTCTTCTAACATGCATCTATTGACAGTTATTCCTACGCATGCGCACGGGGGATCAGTCCACACGCAAGTAACCTCTATATTGTACTCACAACTCTCACACACAACTCGTGTACAATCGTGACAAGTCAATGAGACACACTAAGTTTGACGGTAGTCCCTTAACTCTAGGTCCACATGCAAAAAAATTAAATAACGGAAATAAAGTACAGAAAATATACGATAATTGTATAAATAAAGGTAACTAATGAAAGTAGTATATATGGCAAGGTATCTTGTCTGATGTGTCACCCGGTATGATGCGATGTCGTGATGTTCATGTTTTGTCCAATCGCCGAGGTCCATGCAAACGTGGTCCGTATCCGCAAGAAATATGATTAGTCAATGTCTTAGTGTTGTGCTGTGGTCTGAAATGTCCTGTGGTCTGAAATGTCCTGATTCGTCCAATAGTCATGGTCAAGGTGAAAGGTCCGAATTCACGAGAATATAGGAGCGCAGGATCAGTCATGGTCAAGATTTGACAATAAAGGATTGGCGTAAATAAATAAATATACTATTTTAGAATATATTTATAACACTTAGAAACGATATTTACTAGTGAAAATAATTTTAGATAAATACTTAAAAAAATCTAGGAAATCGTTTTAGACTAAGAACCCTATGTCACGCCCCAGACCCGAAACACCGGGGGACGGGGACGGACTTGGCCAGCTACGGATTACGGATAGAAGAAATACCGAATAATACGATCAATGCTGTAAACTAGACAAGGGGGTGCATACTACATAGAAGTCTCGCTAGGATCACATGACATCTATTGTCTCAATCAATGAATCAAGTAGCAGTAAATAAAGAGCATATATGATAAAGCAGTAAGGCGTCCCAAATGCTCGGTCAAAATGTTCTTGAGATCTGGCTTTACAAAACATAGCCAGATGATATGATAAGCTATACACAATCGCTATCAGCTGCAGTCTGAATTAATTACAATTATGTAAAAGCAAGTGCTAGACAGTCCGACTAACAGGTCGGTGCCAAAAGGGCAAAAGTAAAGTAAAGAACAAGACGAGTAGGGAGTCAAGAAACCCACTCGTGGCCTCCTGCGGTCATCCTTCTAGTATTGACCATCTTGAGGGTAGAAGTAAGCTCAGTCCTCGAGAGCTGGCTCTAGATCTGGCCATACAAAACCAGAGAGATTAGACCTCCAATAGCAAGCACCACAAAGAAAGCACGACATGAAGAATTAAAACCAGTAATAAGAGTTAAGGATATAAATAAGATAAATGGATCTTTGTCTCTTACTAAGGTACGCCTAGCGTCTTGACACTTCGAACCAACTCCCCAACCAAACAAGGACAGAAGTTGGCCCATCATGTCAGGACGTTCAGCTTACCTCAATAGTTAGCAAAGTAGGATACAACCCACAATCAAATCAGTTTAAGCGGCCAGGCAATTATTACGGCTTACTACTAGTGAGCTCCAAGTTACCCTGGAACCATGCATTAGGGAATTTCTCAGTTCTTACTATAGACAAACAAGGCTGGTCGATCCAATAATCAGTTGTGCCATGCGGGGAAACGAGTCCCAGCAGGACGCTCGTAGATATGCAGTATCCGTGGGAACCAGCCGGTGTGTCGGAACACTATTTGTCCCAAGGACGGCCGTCATGTAAGAACTCGGAAATCCATTCTCTCCATGCAGTAATTATTTTATTTAACTTAGTTGGCCCTATGTTAATTGAAATCTCATGCCGTGGATCATGAGTATTTCGTATGAGTACTTTCGTACAAGGTACGATATGCGTAACTCTACAATAATGCCAATGCGGTTGGGTTGTAGGTCCTACATAGCGTAATACAACAATCAAACCTATCCACGGGATAGTCATGCCTTGACAGTAGGATACACGTGCTGCTTTTGTAATACGAAATTAATTATCGGTGCCATATCACCTACTCAAATTCATGTACATAATTATAAGTTAGAGATCAGCACGGTTACATTGTCAATGATCAAGATCAGCCAGTCGTTCTCAATGGTTCATACATGAACGTGTCCCATTCAGTTCAATAAGACGACTAGCCAGTCTCTTAGTTCCAGACACAGGAACGCATGATCAATATTAAATCAGGATAACAATCATTGTCAATTTGTGACAAGGCATGGTAGTCAAAAGTTCTATATCAAGAGTAAGAGAAACTTGTATAAAATAGTTGGTAACATATTCTTGAAGCCAAGAAAAAGATCTACAACTTTCATGTTGGAAGCTAGGAGAAATTCGGGCCAGAAAACAGTCAAAAAGAGCATCAATCAATCAAAATCAGCCAAAATCAGCCTCATACGGTTAGAAATTCTTATGCGACTCAAAAATTCTTATGCGGCTTAAAAATTCTTATGCGGCTCAAAAATGCTCATGCGGCCAGAAATTCTTATGCGGCTCAAAAATGCTCATGCGGCCAGAAATGGTCATGCGGCCAGAAATTCTCATGTGGCTCAAAAATTCTTATGCAGCTCAAAAATGCTCATGCGGCCAGAAATTCTTATGCGGCCCAAAAATGCTCATGCGGCCAGAAATGGTCGTGCGGCCAGAAATTCTTATGCGGCTCAAAAATTCTTATACGGCTCAAAAATGCTCATGCGGCCAGAAATTCTTATGCGGCTCAAAAAAATTCTTATGCAGCCAGACACTATTCATCGTCCCTGCCAAAATCAGGACAGATGAACATAGAAGTTTGACCAAAATTGTTTTGGCCATAACTTCCACAAATCAAGTCGAAATCTAACTTTTCAAAAGCCAAAATTGGGTAGAATTGAATTCTCTACAATATAGAATAATCAAAACATAGAAATGATGAAGTTTGATAGATCGAAACCCAAGAAAACTAAAAAGGGGAAAAACCTAGATCTACACAAAGCTAACCATGGAAAACAAAAAAACTACAAGACCTAAACATGTAGAGAAAGAAGAGACAAACACAATGGACTAAAAATAAATGGAGATGCATAAAATCCTCCATGATGTGCAAGATGTACTTGCCTCTCACAAGTGGGTTAGGGTTTGGTGGAGGAGTAAATGTGAATGAATGAAGAAAGAGAATGAAAGAAGAAGTTTTATATCAAGGTCAAGTGGATCTCCACCATTCATTCTCTCCACCAAATCTAAGCTATCCATTCCTTTCTATGTTGAACCAAACCAAACCAAGTTGGTTTACCATGAACCGAAATGAACCAAGAGCCAAGAAAAGCATAAAATAAGATACAGAAAAGTAATTAGCATGAAATTAAAAAAATTAAATACAAAATAAATGCATGACATATACTAAATAAATTCAGGCAAGCGGTATACGTATAAAAATACGCATTCCGGGAATGGAGAGTGACACCCTAAGTTTGTAAAATACGCCTTTAGACAGAAAGCTATATTCCTTAGTTAAAATATATTTGATAAATATTTGAACAATACTAGGAATTTATTTCATAAAATTGGAAACACCCCTTTATGGCCCAAAATTATTTTTAGATAAATCTTTAATATTCTAGAGAAATTATCTTAGGGTTTTTAAACTAAATTTAGAAATATAGATGTAGGCTTAGCCCTAACATAATATTTTGTTACAATTTAGAAAATAGTAGTATAAAATAAAATTATAATAATAATAATAAGAATAAGAATAAAATAAGAATCATAGTAATAGTAATAATATAACACTTGTTATAACAATGTAATTAATATATTATAAAATATATATTAATAGCTGGCTCGAGCAGAGACTTCTGCTTAGGTAGAAAGAATTTAAAACCCTTAGAAATAGGAAAGCAGAAAGAGAGAGATAATTTGTGAGCCAGGGCAAGAGAGGGAGAGTACTGAGAGAAGAGGAAGAAAAGAGAGAGGAAAAATGAGAGCATGACAGAGAGAGAGTGGTGGAGAGGGCCGAAGAGGAGAGGGAAGAAGGGGGCATAGATCGAGAGGGTGGGGGAGAGAACAGGCGTGAAACGCCTGTGGCGCACGAGCACGCGACGGCTGAGGCTGCGCTCGCGGAGACGGAGGCGGCGCTCACAGACGGCCGGCGGCAGAGGGGTTTCATCGGAGAGGGTCGTAGGCGGTTGGTCACGACGCCGGGCAGAGCTGGAGGAGAGGGTTTCCGGCGACGGGACGGGCGACGTTCACATTGTGCGGTAGGCGGAGAGGAAGGGCGGCTGACTCCATGGGCGATAGACGGCGGAGAGCACCGCGGGTGTAGAGTTTTGCTCGGTGTGGTGGCGCAACAAAGAGGACTAGGTCGATGCCTCGCCGAAGGCACTGGAAGAAGCTCCGGCCGCGAGGTAGGTGGGGTTGATGTGTGTTTGCTTATTTATGGTGGTGACGGGTGTGGGCTGCCGCGGTGGCGGTGGTGGTTTGGGAGGTGGTGATGGATTTGCCGGTGGTGGCTACGGTGGTGACGGTGATATTGGGTCCGATGGTCGGAGGCGGTGTCGGGACGGGCCGGGGTTGGCTGGTGGTTTGGAGGGTCTGGTAGTGGCAGTGACTGGATGCTGCAGTGGCATCGCCATGGCGACGATGCTCGTAGCGATGGTCGCGGCTGCGACGTACTCGGGTGCAGCGGGTTGTACTGGTTGTGTGGATAGGGAATGGCGAGGTGGATCGGGATGGTAGTGTGAAGGCGCTGGTCGTCGGGTGTCGGGAAGATGTTGGCGAGGTGACATCGGTGGCAAAGATGATGGTGGTTTGTCGGGATGTGTCGGGTTGTCCGACACCAACTTTGTTGGTGTCCTACGAGATAGGAGGATTGTGATAGATTATGCCCGGGGTTGTTGGGCACAGGGGTGGATAATTGTATATGTAAAAGAAAATATATAATGGAGGAAGGGGACATCGACACGATGCACTCACTTTTGTGGTAGAAATTTTTGGAAGAATAATTGTGGAGAAATAATGGATGAGTACCTCTCCTTATATAGGAGGTGGAAATTCCCAGTTGGATAAGGATGTAGAAAAATTTAAATCCTTAATAGGTAATTCACCCTTTTTAATTTAAAGCAACTCGATCATATCCAATCGTATAAATTAAAATATTTTCCAAAATAATTATCATAATTAATTAAATTTAAACTAAAACAATATTTTAAAATTCCTTTTCGAATAATAAAGTATTAATATTAAATAAATTTTGGAATTAGAATTATATATATAAATTTTAATTTTATATACCTCGTATGAAATAAATATTTGCATAAAACCTCGTTTTCAAAATTACTATTTATATAACTTTTCATGATGGAAATAAAGATTTGGAAATTCCAATAGACGCATTTTTACACCTTTACACAATTAAAAAATATTTGTTATTTATTATTTGAAAAATCATGTTTTAAATAAAAATGTTTTTTACCAAAAATATGTACCTCGCACATATTCGCACTCGACGAGCCATAAGAAAATACGAGCTCATACACGACGTTCCAAACGACAAATTCGTACGCGACGTACAATACGACTATGCGACGCACAAATACAAAGTAAAAAATTAATACCCCATTTATTTTAAAAAAATTATAGAAGAAATTTAGGGGGTTTACAACTTGGAGTTGGCAGCAGTTATATTTGTTTTGAAGTTATGGAAACACTACTTATACGGAGAGCGGATGGAGATCTTTACAGATCATAAGATCTTGAAGTATGTGTTTACACAGAAGGAGCTCAACATGAGGCAGTGCAGGTGGTTGGAGTTGATGAAGGACTTTGATATTTTACTGCAGTATCACCTAGGGAAGGTCAACGTGGTTGCCGATGCCTTGAGTAGGTATCTGACAGCCATGTGTTTGACTATGGATCGTCACTTGCTAGCAGATTTGGAGAGCCTGGGGATCGAGGTGGTTGTGCCAGGAGTTCAGATGCAGATATGGGTGTGGACACACAAAAAAAAGAAAAAAAAAATGCTATCTTTTCTTTATTGGCGTAAGGCAGCATAAATCGAGTACGCCTGAGAGATCCTGCGCTGAGGATCCCCGAGTACAAAAAAGAATTCTGAAGAATGGGACGATAAAGATCGAGCGGCAGTTGCTCCTTTATTCCGTTGACACTCCGATTACAAAAGTGGGAGAAAACCTAAGAAAATTGATAACTCTAGGCTCACTGACAAAAAGTGCAGCAATTTGGCTCCTAAAAATGCTCTCCATTCTGTGTTTTAAAGAGGGATGAGGCCCATTTTTATAGTCGTTCTTGAGCTGAAATGATGTTATACGCCCACATGAGGAAACACGCTGGTTTTCATATAGGCGCATAGTGCTGCTTTGGGCGCATGCAGGTTACGTAGGCGTGGGTTGATCGTGGTGCTGACATGGCCACATACTTTGGTACACGATTGCTCTTGGAGGCTGACATGGTCGTACGTTTCGGTGTATATTTTAATCATGGCTTTGACTGAGTCAGGCTTGGGCACATAGCCATGTCTCAGGCTATACGCCCTCATTTTGGGGAGCTCGTCTTGGGCGCATGGAACTTCACTGGCTGGGCGCATAGAGTTCCACTGACTGGGCGAATAGAGCTTCACTGGCTGGGCGTATAGAGGTCCACTGGTTGGGCGCATAGAGCTTCACTAGCTTAGGCGCATAAGGCTTCATTATTGAAAATTTTTCATGCTTCTAAAAGACCTCCTTCAAAGTTTTCGATACTTAAACAAGTTCAAAATACTTTGAAAGAAGCATGGACTGTCTTCTCGTAATGCAATGGGTGCATAGCACAGCTCTCTCTTTGGGCACATAGTATTTGTCCAGCCTGTCAGAGAGATACGACTGTTGAGATATTCCTCGAAATTTGAACTGACAGATTTATCAGGGTAGAATTTGAAGAGATCCATCCTTCATTCGTTGTCCACGTCAGCAAGTGGCAGTCGTACAGTGTGCAAGAGGCTGGATCTTCACGTGGGCGCATTGGCCAATGTGGACGCATACTGCGCAATGGGCGCATAAGTGCATAAAGATAGTGGGCGCATAGAAAGTGGCCTGTGCCTATAAATAGGCTCTGAAGGAGAGAGAAAGCTCATTATTCTTCTCTCTTAGAATTTTTTAGAAACTTTTCATCTTCTTTCTTTGAGAACCATGTCTCCCAAGGTCGCTAAGAGATCCGCGAAGGGTAAGGAGGCTGCGCCGAGTGTCTCTCATCGTACGGCAACATCTTCACCAGTCCAGGACCCAATTCTAGGTGAGGGCACACCTCAAAAAACAAAGTCTTGAGCGTTAATTTACGACGCTCAAACATTTCTTCTGCCTGGGCGTATGCGCCTAAGGCAACATACTTCTGTGAGCTTCATTATGCGCCCAAAGAAGTCATGCGCCAACATTGTGGTATGCTATACGCCCACATGTTGCCATATTATGCGCCCACATGCCACTTGCATGTTATGCGCCCACGTACTATTTTTATGCGTCCATACATTTGTTTTGGGCGCATATCCCTTTGGGCGCATATCCCTTTGGACGCATAAGAGTCTTTCATCACTTAGCTTTTTCTGCAATTTTTTGAGTCTGACTTTCTCTTCTGTCCATTTTCATATTTTGTGGGGATCTGGCTAGCAAATTTCTTTAGGACTGATATCGGCGACTTTGGGCATGGTAAAGATGTAATACTTGACACACACATCAGAGAGCTCAGGACCCTTCGTATTTTGGAAGGGTCTTCCTCAGATGGTAGGAAGAACCTTTATACATCGAAGAGTCAGACGGTGGTTGGGTGTCATCGAAAAAGTTCTATTTTCACGGTTCTTCAAGTAGGCAAAAGCAACACCAGAGATGTTGTTTTGAAGGTATGGCCTCTTGGAGGAATGAGCCTAGAAAGTCCGCAATATGGAGGAGAGAAAATCACCATTTGTAGATGTTTTTAGCATGCTATATTTTCCCTCCACCGTGTAGCTTCTCGAAGATTTAACAACCTTGTTTGCTTCTCAGCAGTGAAATATGACTTCTTTCGAGGGCCACAAAACTGCTTTTTGACGAATGCGTAGTGCTGCCAAACTGACCAAACTATGTGTTACTGATAAGTAGTAGATTTTCCCTTCTTTTGGACATCAATGTAATCCTTTACTTCTTGCCCAGATGAAGAGATGAAGAACTTTTTGTTTTGCTCATGAGATGCAGTCCTATGAATGTAACTGATTTTGAATAAACAGAATACATTCACTCCATTTTTTGCTTATGGTATTTGTATTAGAGGGTCTAATACAGCATTTGTGTAAAGGGTATCCCGCCGGGAGACCCTCTCTTTTTTGGACCTATTGCCCCTTTGTGCATCTGGGAATGCGAGCAAATAGATTGGAACGATACTTTTGTGGACCTATTACCCTTTTGTACACCGACGGTACGGGTAATAGATTTGAAACAAAACCCAACAGAGGTAATATAGTCGTGATAGGTTTTGTGGTCTTGACACCGTGTCTTTTATCCTAGGTTGGGTATACGTGTCGAGTCGGAAGACTATCGGTATCAGCGGTAATGTGGACGTGACACATGATAATCAGGAGTAGTTTTTGGTGGAATGGATTTCCTTGTCAAGTTCGGCTTCTTGTCAGATATCCCTTCCTGGAGCGGAAGAAACTTTCCAAGCCTCCTCCCCGACGACCTCCACTGAAGATGAGGAGATGGCCCAGGAAGTCATCAAAGCTTTCTACTCTGTGCTGAAAGTGAAACTTTCTGGAGTCCTGAATCGGAATGCTGCCTTCGGCCCTGTGAAGGCTGTTGCCGAATGCCAAGTGGCGGCCCTCGAGAGCATTGCCGGCTATAAAGAGTGGGCCAATACTCTGAGGAAAGTTCTGAATGACCTGGAGGGTCAGGTAGCTCAATTCTGTGATGCTAAACAACAGAGCTCGTCATCCCTGTTTTGCACGGAAGACGAGGCTCTGATTAAGGCTCTCGCGGAGGAGAAGGTTACTTTCCATGCGAAGAAGGACGTCCTCGTTCGGGAGATCGGCGAATTGGCTGACTAGTATGGTCAGTTCAATGCTGCAAGTGAGGCACGTGCCGCCTCGAAGAACAAACTGGTTGTGCAGATCACCGAGAGGTATAATCACATTACGCAGATCCAGAATGAGATCGCCCAGCTGGAAGCCGACTTGAGGGTGATAACGTCTGAATAGGAGGATTATTTGGCTCAGGCTGCCATGACTGCCACTACTTCTGCCCATTTAGAAGAACAGCTGGCGAAGTTGGATAGAGAGCAACTGAGTCTAGTCCTTCTTGAGGATGAAGCTGCTCGCTGAGCTACCGCGAAGTCTGAAGTCGAAGTCGCGGCTCTAAGAGACAAAATAAACCGCCTATGTATCCCGTAGATTTTTGTAACTTTTTTCCAACCGTCATGGCTTTTGTACCTTTTTCCGTCTCTTGATAGACGTTCAAGTACGAAATAAAGAATCTTTTCAAAGTGAATGTGGTTTTGCGAAATATCATAACTAGAGGTAATGTAGACGTAGCAAGGACATTTTTGGTAGGTATTCCGCTGGAGAACTTTGATGTGGACCTATTATCCATTTTATATTCAAGTTTATTCGAATATAGATAATAAGTTGAATGAAGCTGCTAGTAGAGGTAATATAGACGTACTAGCAGAGGATGTTCTATATCTTACCAGAGGTAATATGGACATGGAAAGATATCATTAGGTGGGAGTGGATGGTTCAGAGGTAGTATGGACGTGATTATCCTTGATGAATGCTTTACTCAGAGATTGTAACACCCAGTTTCTAAAATGAGGGTAATTTTGAAATTTTATATTTAATTTATTTAATTATGATATTTAAATGATAATATGATTTTTGGTGATTTTAATTATTTTTAAACTATTTAAAATCATGACTTATGATTTTGGTGTTTGTTTAGTGTAACCTTAGAGCCTAGCCATGTGATTAGGATGTTTGACTAGTACATTTAGCTTAGGGAGTATTTTGGTCATTTTAGGATTTATTTGAATTTAATATATTTATTAGGAATTTCTGAATAATTTAACTGAATGGTGTGATTTAAATACTAATATGATTATTGTCTTGTGTTTATGGTTAGCCTAACCTAGATTGGACCTAACCTAGATGAGTCATGACTAACTTAGTGAGCAACTTTGAGAATTAAAAGAGTTGGTTAAGGGGTTAAGTCAAGTTTAGTCATGGTTAAGTGATTTGCAAAGGACTAAGATAGAACCCTTGTTCTAGGCCATCTATTTCCCTTGATTCAATCCTAGCCATAGATGAAACCCTAACCCTAACTTTATGACCAGCCACCTAGGGCTATTCCCCCTATAAATAATCTCTTCATTTATTGTTCTTGCCTCTTTATTGAGATTTCAATATTTTGGAGAAGGAGGTAATGTCATTTCTTCCCTAATCCCTAGATCCTTCATTTTAATTCCTTTTCCACTCTAGTCTTTTGCATTAGTTCCTAATCCAGCTCTATTTCATGTCCATGGAAAGAAATCTCAGGTTTGGACCAATTTGGAGCACTTGGCCATCAAGGAGAAAAACCCCCTTTTGAAGCTTTTTCATGCAAATTGCACATATAGGTAACTTCCTATTCCTTCCTTAGATTTTTGTTTTCTTTGCATGGATAGGAAGCCCTAGGTGTCCCCTAGCCGTAGGTATTGGTTTCGTGTCGAGTCGTGTCCATTTCGTGTCCGTTTCAGACACGTATCAGTCCATGCAGTGAACTGTTTGATGAAATGCCACACTCATATTTATTTCTTTATTTTTGAAAAGTGTTTGAAGGGTTTTGTAGATGTATATGAGTACTTTAATTTTCATGAAGAGGTGATAGTGTTTTTGTGTCTGTGTCGGGTGCACGAGGGGTTGGACACGCTGTGCAGTGCCCTGCTGCTCGGGCACTGTAGCGGATACGACACAGCTCGTATGGACACAAAATTTTGTGTAGACACTGCTCAGGTGACTGACACAAGGCTCACAAATTTTCATGGGTTTTGTTCAGTGGTTAGGGAGAACTTCGACCCACACGGAATTGCACTGTCACGCACACGCACACAATTGCTTCACTGATACGCACTCACACACACGACAGGACACCACGAGGACTTGTTGCAGGCAGTTGGACACCTACCCTAACCCCTGTCGAACACGGGTGCACGACCACGTGTCTCCACGTGGCCTGTGTCGCGTGCTAGACGCGTGTACACGTGCCCACGACACTGCAGTGCACTGAGTTTTGGCCTGTGTGTCATGTGTTGGTTTGGACACGATTCGTGTCCATTTCTGGGACACGAATGACCTGTATAACACGTAAATACATGCTTCATTATTTACCAACCATTATTTTTAGATATTAATTGCATTTTGGTTTTCGAATTGGGTTTTCCCTAATTTACTGATACGCTGCTCACATTTCTGATTTCTGAGAATTTGAAATCGGTTTTACTATTTTCTAATGATTTTTGCAAAGTTTAATACACCTATAATGTATTGAGTGATAATGTACATGCTAAGGATTCATGTTGAATTATGAATTGTGCTAGCAATTGGGTTTTCGAATTAGAATTTTTCCTAAATTACTCATGAATGACTGAATGTGAACCTGAGATAATTAAATGAGAACTGAGATTGCCTGTCGTATGGTTTCCTGAGATTTTTTTAGATTTATGTTAACTGGGAAGCATGGTTAGGCTATATGGTTTGTATTAGGTTGGCTTGAGTATGGTTGCTTACATTCAAAGTCACCCTTTTTCTGAAACTGGGTATTGCTGACCCCATTTCAAATGGGATGTTAATGTTGGACAGTTATTGATCTAATATGAGATTTAACTGTCAACTGAGAACCTGAGATTTAATATGAATTCCTCACACCCCTCCATACTTGCCACACACAGCAGTATGCTCACACATTCTGATCTCACTGCTTACACTCACACGTATTCTCATACACACACACAGGCCATTTTATTTCCTGTCACTATTTACTCCTCACCATGAACAGAATTACCTTTTCACAAATTCCTGAGATAGGTTCAATTTCCTGAGTTTGGATGCGTATCACATACACTGAAATCTGAACACTTTGCACTATTTTTTTAGTTTTCTCAAACTTGAACTGATTTCATTAATAACTGATATTGAAGTCTGAGAATTTCTTTGTGCAAAACCTGGAAACAAGCTTGAGAACCTGAGGAAATGGGACTGAAATTGATCATGTGTAAACTGAACTGGAACCAGTTTTCTGATTTTGAATTGAGTTTTTCTTCCTATTTCTTTGCTTTGGACTGATTTCCTGAAAATCGTTCCCTTCATATTGTTAATGTCCTGCATATGACACTACACACACACAGGGGTTTAATGTACTTACACACATGTACCCCTTCACTGAATTTATTCATATTGTCATGTGCTCACTGTTTTTCTGATCATTTCACTGAATTCCCATTAGTATGCATTGTTTATATACTTCACTAATTTCCAGATTTCCTATACCTGGACTGATTTCCTATGCCTAAAGCATGTACTGATTTTCCCTTCCTTTTTGAATGAATTGTAGACTGTTACAGATTACCTATAAGCTGAAATTGGGTTTCAAACTCCTAATTCTCAGATTTTGGCTGCCTCCTATTCTCAGTTTTTCTTTTTGCCATTTCCAATTTTATCAACTATAAACCCACATTCAATTTGCATTCTAATGTTTCATTTTTAAACATTGAACAAGGTGGTGATTTGAACTCAGGTTGAACTGAGCTTCATGGGCTCAGCTTCATTTTTTTTAACTGTAAGGATTTGGTTGAATTGGTGTTAGGATTTGAAAATGTGAACTGCCATTTCTCTATTCCTGGGAACTCATTACTGTTAGATGATAAATTGTTTTCAGTTTTACACCACACCATGCTTTCATGCATCCACACTACTTAACCATCATGCTGATAACTCACTGTTCTATTTCCTATTTCACACACATATGTAATGAATTGGAATATTTGAATATACACAAGTACACTGTAATATCCTTATCACTGTCACACAGGTTCTACATTTTCATGAACATGGAAGCACACCACAGGCCACACTCTCACATGTTCACATTTATGCACACCCTATTAGCTAACTGTCATGTGGTAACACATGACACACCCTCACCCTCACACTCATGTACACACACACTCTAATTACCTTCTATCACACTCTCATGACACTATACCATGCCACACACTATAACTCTATTGGCACTCTCTACACATTATCTCTCTAACACTTTTGCACATGCCACACACACATGTTTACATCACATTGACAATCACTTGACACTTTGGCACACATGCTCTCATGACCACACACACACCTACACATGTAAACCTGAAACTGAGATACCCTATTGACACTCTAATTCACCTATACACCATGTACATATATGACACCAAGTCACACTCTAGCTTGACACTGAACACATTTACATGCTCTACTCTATCTCTCTCTCTATACTATACATGGCTAAATGTGTTAATATGGTAAATAGAGATTCCCTATAGTTATATATATATATATATATGTGTATATAGATATGTATATATGTGGGTACAAAGATGTAAGGCCTAGTGTTGAATCCTCTATTCATGTACACATCCATGTTCACACACACACACATAGCTTACAAGTTAGTTCCTCCCTCTTTTTATATGTATATAATGTTGAATATGCATGAATATGATGTGCCTTGATGTGTGCTTGTGTGGCTTGTATAGCCTTGAATTGGTATGTGTGTTCTCTGTGACTTGTGAGTGTGCTTGGTTGTTAGTCTAGGCTTGGTTAGACTTAGTGAGACTTGTTTGGGCTAGGACTTGACCTAGTTTGATTAGAATTGACCAAGTGTCAACTTTAGCCTAGTTTGACCTAGACAGCATGCAGATGCATTGTACATTACATATATCACCCTCTGTATACATCTTAACTTGTGTTGCTCTAACTAGGAGTCAGGTACCTCATCTCAGACAGTACATTTACTTCAGACATTCAGATACGAGGCGAGTACATTCTCTGATCATTTCATATCCTGTTTAGAATTATTTTCCTGCTTTAAATTACTTTACTTGATACTGTCACGTTGGCCACACGGATTGGTACTATATAGATCCTTTCATGAGATATTATCCCCCTCGGGAGCATCGGATACAGCATGTTTTGTGCGTTTCACGAACCATCACGTATCTCTATGCTTCTTCTAATTCACGAACCGCCTGTGACACATGTACTCTCATGTTCACAGAGCCCCCATGAATCACCTTCACGTACCACTCATTTTATGAGCCATGTGAAGTTTCACGAACCTTAACATAACTTGAACGGATCTTTGTGTATTGATTGGGGTTGGGGGAGTAGAAATAGACATGTAAATATTATCCAAGTAGCTGTAGTCATGAACCACTTCCTTAGCTGTAGTCATGAACCTCCTATGCCATTCACATGTTTATATTTTACTCTGACTCACTAGTCACTATTAGTTCTCTATGTATAGTAGATATTTCTATTACAGTTCTCTCTCTGATTACATACTACATTTCCTTCAGTATCTATATCTTACTTTACTGCATGATTATATTTTCTAACCTGCTATGAACTGTTGAGATGTACTGTCCTCGCTCCCGTCCTGACTGGACCTGTTGAAAATTTTACAGAGGATGATGAGGAACCCTGCACCCTTACTTGGAGCTTGCCTAGATGACACTCGCGACCTGGACCCCTGGGGAGGTTCAGGTAGCTGCTCAGGATGATACCTTGCATAGTGTAGATAGCTTAGACTATTTCTCTTCATGTTTAGCTGTTGTCTTGGTTTCAGAGTTGTATATTGTAGAGATGTTGAGACTTGTACTTCTTTTCTGTTGTACCTCAGTTGAGGATTCTCTTGTCTATTTTATCGTGCCATATCCTATCTCTCTAGATTGTAATTGAGTTGTACCTCTGTGTTGGCCTCCTTATGGAGAGTATTCATATTATGTTAGTTATAGTTCATGACCTAGAACAGCGTTCTACCGTCGACACTGCGGCGTAGGCTGGACGTTGTTACGCTCTCGTACCCTCACAGTGGGTACGGGTCGTGACACATTTTTAGTGGTGGCCCATGTAGGTCGAGTTTATGTAGTGGTATTCGAACTAGAGTATCACTACAGCCTGCAGTAGGATTATGAGATTTTTGGAGGTACTCAATCACATTAGGAAAAACTCTTAATCAGATTCTTTTGTCTAAAATTGTTGCTTATTGACTTCCCTTGAATATAAACTGTCCTCCTTTGAATTTTTTTTTACTTCATTCTCAGAAATTGTTTCTTGTTTTGATCTGTTTTCATGATGGTTATGAAGACACGATCTCATCGCTTCGGTTCGGGGGATACTATCGAGAGGCTGGCCACCTCTCGTCCTGTTCATCAGGGCCTCGAGATCGCAGCTTCTGTTGTGCCGACTCAGGTTGGTATTCTGTTACATTGGAGGTGCACCTCTATCTATACAGAGATTTTCTCCCGTCATTTATGATTTCTCTCAGCAGCGGTGATTCATGCAGCATCAGCAGCAGACCAAGGAAAACTAGCAGGGCGAGCTATCGTCAGGACAGTCAAGGATGCACAGGCCATTGGAGATCTAGTTGTAGGTTCCGTTCTTTTGATTTCATTTCTGCAATTGCCTCTTATAGCTGTCTTAAAATTCGATTCTCCCTGTTCCTTGTTGATTTATCAATTTTTGTCATGTTATTTTTGGTGTTATGTTGATTTTCTTCTGAGATAAATCATATGGGCTAGGTCACCTCAGTTATGGAATCTAGAATCTTCGATGGTCGTGTTAGTTGGCATAGTAAGGACATATAGTCAGATTTTGGATGTATTTCTCGGGTATGGGAATTTATGATTTTCGTCGTCGCATACGGCAATGCGAAAATTTTAAATACCATGAACCTAAGGGTACGTACCTTAGTCAAGGACTCTGTGATTATCGTAGCCTTGCTCACTAGCATGATGAAGACTCTGGACAACATAATTTTGGACAGACGCATATGATTATCTGACGATATGTTTGAGACTTTGATTGTGGGGTGTTTGACCTAGAAGGACTGCTACCATCTTAATTTCGAGGACGAAATTTTTATAAGGTGGGTAGGATTGTAACACCCAGTTTCTAAAATAAGGGTAATTTTGAAATTTTATATTTAATTTATTTAATTATGATATTTAAATGATAATATAATTTTTGGTGATTTTAATTATTTTTAAACTATTTAAAATCATGACTTATGATTTTGGTGTTTGTTTAGTGTAACCTTAGAGCCTAGCCATGTGATTAGGATGTTTGACTAGTACATTTAGCTTAGGGAGTATTTTGGTCATTTTAGGATTTATTTGAATTTAATATATTTATTAGGAATTTTTGAATAATTTAACTGAATGGTGTGATTTAAATACTAATATGATTATTGTCTTGTGTTTATGGTTAGCCTAACCTAGATTGGACCTAACCTAGATGAGTCATGACTAACTTAGTGAGCCACTTTGAGAATTAGAAGAGTTGGTTAAGGGGTTAAGTCAAGTTTAGTCATGGTTAAGTGATTTGCAAAGGACTAAGATAGAACCCTTGTTCTAGGCCATCTATTTCCCTTGATTCAATCCTAGCCATAGGATGAAACCCTAACCCTAACTTTATGACCAGCCACCTAGGGCTATTCCCCCTATAAATAATCTCTTCATTTATTGTTCTTGCCTCTTTATTGAGATTTCAATATTTTGGAGAAGGAGGTAATGTCATTTCTTCCCTAATCCCTAGATCCTTCATTTTAATTCCTTTTCCACTCTAGTCTTTTGCATTAGTTCCTAATCCAGCTCTATTTCATGTCCATGGAAAGAAATCTCAGGTTTGGACCAATTTGGAGCACTTGGACATCAAGGAGAAAAACCCCCTTTTGAAGCTTTTTCATGCAAATTACACATATAGGTAACTTCCTATTCCTTCCATAGATTTTTGTTTTCTTTACATGGATAGGAAGTTCTAGGTGTTCCCTAGCCGTAGGTATTGGTTTTGTGTCGAGTCGTGTCCATTTCGTGTCCGTTTCAGACACGTATCAGTCCATGCAGTGAACTGTTTGATGAAATACCACACTCATATTTATTTCTTTATTTTTGAAAAGTGTTTGAAGGGTTTTGTAGATGTATATGAGTACTTTAATTTTCATGAAGAGGTGATAGTGTTTTTGTGTCTGTGTCGGGTGCACGAGGGGTTGGACACGCTGTGCACTGACTCGGTTCAGTGCCCTGCTGCTCGGGCACTGTAGCGGACACGACACAGCTCGTATGGACACAAAATTTTGTGTGGACACTGATCAGGTGACTGACACAAGGCTCACAAATTTTCATGGGTTTTTGTTCAGTGGTTAGGAAGAACTTCGACCCGCACGGAATTGCACTGTCACGCACACGCACACAATTGCTTCACTGATACGCACTCACACACACGACACGACACCACGAGGACTTGTTGAAGGCGGTTGGACACCTACCCTAACCCCTGTCGAACACGTGTGCACGACCACGTGTCTCCACGTGGCCTGTGCCGCGTGCTAGACGAGTGTGCACGTGCCCACGACACTGCAGTGCACTGAGTTTCGGCCTGTGTGTCATGTGATGGTTTGGACACGATTCGTGTCCATTTCTGGGACACGAATGACCTGTATAACACGTGAATACATGCTTCATTATTTACCAACCATTATTTTTAGATATTAATTGCATTTTGGTTTTCGAATTGGGTTTTCCCTAATTTACTGATACGCTGCTCACATTTCTGATTTCTGAGAATTTGAAATCGGTTTTACTGTTTTCTAATGATTTTTGCAAAGTTTAATACACCTATAATGTATTGAGTGATAATGTACATGCTAAGGATTCATGTTGAATTATGAATTGTGCTAGCAATTGGGTTTTCGAATTAGAATTTTTCCTAAATTACTTATGAATGACTGATTGTGAACCTGAGATAATTAAATGAGAACTGAGATTGCCTGTCGTATGGTTTCCTGAGATTTTTTTGGATTTATGTTAACTGGAAAGCATGGTTAGGCTATATGGTTTGTATTAGGTTGGCTTGAGTATGGTTGCTTACATTCAAAGTCACCCTTTTTCTGAAACTGGGTATTGCTGACCCCATTTCAAATGGGATGTTAATGTTGGACAGTTATTGATCTAATATGAGATTTAACAGTCAACTAAGAACCTGAGATTTAATATGAATTCCTCACACCCCTCCACACTTGCCACACACAGCAATATGCTCACAGATTCTGATCTCACTGCTTACACTCACACGTATTCTCATACACACACGCAGGCCATTTTATTTCCTGTCACTATTTACTCCTCACCATGAACAGAATTACCTTTTCACAAATTCCTGAGATAGGTTCAATTTCCTGAGTTTGGATGCGTATCACATACACTGAAATCTGAACACTTTGCATTATTTTTTCAGTTTTCTCAAACTTGAACTGATTTCATTAATAACTGATATTGAAGTCGGAGAATTTCTTTGTGCAAAACCTGGAAACAAGCTTGAGAACCTGAGGAAATGGGACTGAAATTGATCATGTGTAAACTGAACTAGAACCAGTTTTCTGATTTTGAATTGAGTTTTTCTTCCTATTACTTTGCTTTGGACTGATTTCCTGAAAATCGTTCCCTTCATATTGTTAATGTCCTGTATATGACACTACACACATACAGGGGTTTAATGTACTTACACACATGTACCCCTTCACTGAATTGTATTCACATTGTCATGTGCTCACTGTTTTCCTGATCATTTTACTGAATTCCCATTAGTATGCACTGTTTATATACTTCACTAATTTCCAGATTTCCTATACCTGGACTGATTTCCTATGCCTAAAGCATGTACTGATTTTCCCTTCCTTTTCGAATGAATTGTAGACTGTTACAGATTACCTATAAGCTGAAATTGGGTTTCAAACTCCTAATTCTCAGATTTTGGATGCCTCATATTCTCAGTTTTTCTTTTTGCCATTTCCAGTTTTATCAACTATGAACCCACATTCAATTTGCATTCTAATGTTTCATTTTTAAATATTGAACAAGGTGGTGATTTGAACTCAGATTGAACTGAGCTTCATGGGCTCAGCTTCATTTTTTTTTAACTGTAAGGATTTGGTTGAATTGGTGTTAGGATTTGAAAATGTGAACTGCCATTTCCCTATTCCTGGAAACTCATTACTGTTAGATGATAAATTGTTTTCAGTTTTACACCACACCATGCTTTCATGCATCCACACTACTTAACCATCATGCTGATAACTCACTGTTCTATTTCCTATTTCACACACATATGTAATGAATTGGAACATTTGAATATACACAAGTACACTGTAATATCCATATCACTATCACACAGGTTCTATATTTTCCTGAACATGGAAGCACACCACAGGCCACACTCTCACATGTTCACATTTATGCACACCCTATTAGCTAACTGTCATGTGGTAACACATGACACACCCTCATCCTCACACTCATGTACACACACACTCTAATTACCTTCTATCACACTCTCATGACACTATACCATGCCACACACTTTAACTCTATTGGCACTCTCTACACATTATCTCTCTAACACTCTTGCACATGCCACACACACTTGTTTGCATCACATTGACAGTCACTTGACACTTTGGCACACATGCTCTCATGACCACACACACACCTACACATGTAAACCTGAAACTGAGACACCCTATTGACACTCTAATTCACCTATACACCATGTACATATATGACACCATGTCACACTCTAGCTTGACACTGAACACATTTACATGCTCTACTCTATCTCTCTCTCTATACTATACATGGCTAAATGTGTTAATATGGTAAATAGAGATTCCCTATAGTTATATATACATATATGTGTATATAGATATGTATATATGTGGGTACAAAGATGTAAGGCCTAGTATTGAATCCTCTATTCATGTACACATCCATGTTCACACACACAAACATAGCTTACATATTAGTTCCTCCCACTTTTTATATGTATATAATGTTGAATATGCATGAATATGATGTGCCTTGATATGTGCTTGTGTGGCTTGTATAGCCTTGGATTGGTATGTGTGTTCTCTGTGACTTGTGAGTGTGCTTGGTTGTTTGTCTAGGCTTGGTTAGACTTAGTGAGACTTGTTTGGGCTAGGACTTGACCTAGTTTGACTAGAATTGACCAAGTGTCAACTTTAGCCTAGTTTGACCTAGACAGCATGCAGATGCATTGTACATTACATATATCACCCTCTGTATACATCTTGACTTGTGTTGCTCTAACTAGGAGTCAGGTAACTCATCTCGGACAGTACATTTACTTCAGACATTCAGATACGAGGCGAGTACATTCTCTGATCATTTCATATCCTATTTAGAATTATTTTCCTGCTTTAAATTACTTTACTTGATACTGTCATGTTGGCCACACGGATTGGTACTATATAGATCCTTTCATGAGATGTTATCCCCCTCGGGAGCATCGGATACAGCATGTTTTGTGCGTTTCACGAACCATCACGTATCTCTATGCTTCCTCTGATTTACGAACCGCCTGTGACATATGTACTCTTATGTTCACAGAGCCCCCATGAATCACCTTCACGTACCACTCATTTTATGAGCCATGTGAAGTTTCACGAACCTTAACATAACTTGAACGGATCTTTGTGTATTGATTGGGGTTGGGGGAGTAGAAATAGACATGTGAATATTATCCAAGTAGCTGTAGTCATGAACCACTTCCTTAGCTGTAGTCATAAACCTCCTATGCCATTCACATGTTTATATTTTACTCTGACTCACTAGTCACTATTAGTTCTCTATGTATAGTAGATATTTCTATTACAGTTCTCTCTCTGATTACATACTGCATTTTCTTCAGTATCTATATCTTACTTTACTACATGATTATATTTTCTAACCTGCTATGAACTATTGAGATGTACTATGCTCGCTCCCGTCCTGACTGGACCTGTTGAAAATTTTACAGAGGATGATGAGGAACCCTGCACCCTTACTTGGAGCTTGCCTAGTTGACACTCGCGACCTGGACCCCTGGGAAGGTTCAGGTAGCTGCTCAGGATGATACCTTGCATAGTGTAGATAGCTTAGACTATTTCTCTTCATGTTTAGATGTTGTCTTGGTTTCAGAGTTGTATATTGTAGAGATGTTGAGACTTGTACTTCTTTTCTGTTGTACCTCAGTTGAGGATTCTCTTGTCTATTTTATCGTGTCATATCCTATCT
Organism: Iris pallida; assembly: GCA_029216955.1. Classification (NCBI taxonomy): domain Eukaryota; kingdom Viridiplantae; phylum Streptophyta; class Magnoliopsida; order Asparagales; family Iridaceae; genus Iris; species Iris pallida. Next base: position 13,882,751 of record JANAVB010023800.1, read on the forward strand.
CTCTAGATTGTGATTGAGTTGTACCTCTGTGTTGGCCTCCTTATGGAGAGTATTCATATTATGTTAGTTATAGTTCATGACCTAGAACAGCGTTCTACCGCCGACACTGCGACATAGGCTGGGCGTTGTTACGCTCTCGTACCCTCACAGTGGGTACGGGTCGTGACACGTTTTTAGTGGTGGCCCATGCAGGTCGAGTTTGTGTAGTCGTATTCGTACTAGAGTATCACTACAGCCTGCAGTAGGATTAGGATATTTTTGGAGGTACTCAATCACATTAGGAAAAACTCTTAATCAGATTCTTTTGTCTAAAATTGTTGCTTATTGACTTCCCTTGAATATAAACTGTCCTCCTTTGAATTTTTTTTTTACTTCATTCTCAGAAATTGTTTCTTGTTTTGATCTATTTTCATGATGGTTATGAAGACACGATCTCATCGCTTTGGTTCGGGGGATACTATCGAGAGGTTGGCCACCTCTCGTCCTGTTCATCAAGGCCTCGAGACCGCAGCTTCTGTTGTGCCGACTCAGGTTGGCATTCTGTTACATTGGAGGTGCACCTCTATCTGTACAGAGATTTTCTTCCGTCATTTCTGATTTCTCTCAGCAGCGGTGATTCATGCAGCATCAGCAGCAGACCAAGGGAAACTAGCAGGGCGAGCTATCGTCAGGACAGTCAAGGATGCACAGGCCGTTGGAGATCTAGTTGTAGGTTCCGTTCTTTTGATTTCATTTCCGCAATTGCCTCTTATAGCTGTCTTGAAATTCGATTCTCCCTGTTCCTTGTTGATTTATCAATTTTTGTCCTGTTGTTTTTGGTGTTATGTTGATTTTCTTCTGAGATAAATCATATGGGCTAGGCCACCTCTGTTATGGAATCTATAATCTTCGATGGTCGTGTTAGTTGGCATAGTAAGGACATATAGTCAAATTTTGGATGTATTTCTCGGGTATGGGAATTTATGGTTTTCGTCGTCGCATGCGGCAATGCAAAAATTTTAAATACCATGAACCTAAGGGTACGTACCTTAGTCAAGGACTCTGTGATTATCGTAGCCTAGCTCACTAGCATGATGAAGACTCTGGACAACATAATTTTGGACAGACGCATATGATTATCTGACGATATGTTTGAGACTTTGATTGTGGGGTGTTTGACCTAGAAGGACTGCTACCATCTTAATTTCGAGGACGAAATTTTTATAAGGTGGGTAGGATTGTAACACCCAGTTTCTAAAATGAGGGTAATTTTGAAATTTTAAATTTAATTTATTTAATTATGATATTTAAATGATAATATGATTTTTGGTGATTTTAATTATTTTTAAACTATTTAAAATCATGACTTATGATTTTGGTGTTTGTTTAGTGTAACCTTAGAGCCTAGCCATGTGATTAGGATGTTTGACTAGCACATTTAGCTTAGGAAGTATTTTGGTCATTTTAGGATTTATTTGAATTTAATATATTTATTAGGAATTTCTGAATAATTTAACTGAATGGTGTGATTTAAATACTAATATGATTATTGTCTTGTGTTTATGGTTAGCCTAACCTAGATTGGACCTAACCTAGATGAGTCATGACTAACTTAGTGAGCCACTTTGAGAATTAGAAGAGTTGGTTAAGGGGTTAAGTCAAGTTTAGTCATGGTTAAGTGATTTGCAAAGGACTAAGATAGAACCCTTGTTCTAGGCCATCTATTTCCCTTGATTCAATCCTAGCCATAGCATGAAACCCTAACCCTAACTTTATGACCAGCCACCTAGGGCTATTCCCCCTATAAATAATCTCTTCATTTATTGTTCTTACCTCTTTATTGAGATTTCAATATTTTGGAGAAGGAGGTAATGTCATTTCTTCCCTAATCCCTAGATCCTTCATTTTAATTCCTTTTCTACTCTAGTCTTTTGCATTAGTTCCTAATCCAGCTCTATTTCATGTCCATGGAAAGAAATCTCAGGTTTGGACCAATTTGGAGCACTTGGCCATCAAGGAGAAAACCCCCTTTTGAAGCTTTTTCATGCAAATTGCACATATAGGTAACTCCCTATTCCTTTCATAGATTTTTGTTTTCTTTGCATGGATATGAAGCCCTAGGTGTCCCCTAGCCGTTGGTATCGGTTTCGGGTCGATTCGTGTCCATTTCGTGTCCGTTTCAGACACGTATCAGTCCATGCAGTGAACTGTTTGATGAAATGCCACACTCATATTTATTTCTTTATTTTTGAAAAGTGTTTGAAGGGTTTTGTAGATGTATATGAGTACTTTAATTTTCATGAAGAGATGATAGTGTTTTTGTGTCTGTGTCAGGTGCACGAGGGGTTGGACACGCTGTGCACTGACTCGGTTCAGTGCCCTGCTGCTCGGGCACTGTAGCGGACACGACACAGCTCGTATGGACACAAAATTTTGTGTGGACACTGCTCAGGTGACTGACACAAGGCTCATAAATTTTCATGGGTTTTTGTTCAGTGGTTAGGGAGAACATCGACCCGCACGGAATTGCACTGTCACGCATACGCACACAATTGCTTCACTGATACGCACTCACACACACGACACGACACCACGAGGACTTGTTGCAGGCGGTTGGACACCTACCCTAACCCTTGTCGAACACGTGTGCACCACCACGTGTCTCCACGTGGCCTGTGCCGCGTGCTAGACGCGTGTGCACGTGCCCACGGCACTGTAGTGCACTGAGTTTCGGCCTGTGTGTCATGTGATGGTTTGGACACGATTCGTGTCCATTTCTGGGACACGAATGACCTGTATAACACGTGAATACAAGCTTCATTATTTACCAACCATTATTTTTAGATATTAATTGCATTTTGGTTTTCGAATTGGGTTTTCCCTAATTTACTGATACGCTGCTCGTATTTCTGATTTCTGAGAATTTGAAATCGGTTTTACTGTTTTCTAATGATTTTTGCAAAGTTTAATACACCTATAATGTATTGAGTGATAATGTAAATGCTAAGGATTCATGTTGAATTATGAATTGTGCAAGCAATTGGGTTTTCGAATTAGAATTTTTCCTAAATTACTCATGAATGACTGAATGTGAACCTGAGATAATTAAATGAGAACTGAGATTGCCTGTCGTATGGTTTCCTGAGATTTTTTTGGATTTATGTTAATTGGGAAGCATGGTTAGGCTATATGGTTTGTATTAGGTTGGCTTGAGTATGGTTGCTTACATTCAAAGTCACCCTTTTTCTGAAACTGGGTATTGCTGACCCCATTTCAAATGGGATGTTAATGTTGGACAGTTATTGATCTAATATGAGATTTAACTGTCAACTGAGAACCTGAGATTTAATATGAATTCCTCACACCCCTCCACACTTGCCACACACAGCAGTATGCTCACACATTCTGATCTCACTGCTTACACTCACACGTATTCTCATACACACACGCAGGCCATTTTATTTCCTGTCACTATTTACTCCTCACCATGAACAGAATTACCTTTTTACAAATTCCTGAGATAGGTTCAATTTCCTGAGTTTGGATGCGTATCACATACACTGAAATCTGAACACTTTGCACTATTTTTTCAGTTTTCTCAAACTTGAACTGATTTCATTAATAACTGATATTGAAGTCTGAGAATTTCTTTGTGCAAAACCTGGAAACAAGCTTGAGAAGCTGAGGAAATGGGACTGAAATTGATCATGTGTAAACTGAACTGGAACCAGTTTTCTGATTTTGAATTGAGTTTTTCTTCCTATTTCTTTGCTTTGGACTGATTTCCTAAAAATCGTTTCCTTCATATTGTTAATGTCCTGCATATGACACTACACACACACAGGGGTTTAATGTACTTACACACATGTACCCCTTCACTGAATTGTATTCACATTGTCATGTGCTCACCGTTTTCCTGATAATTTCACTGAATTCCCATTAGTATGCACTGTTTATATACTTCACTAATTTCCAGATTTCCTATACCTGGACTGATTTCCTATGCCTAAAGCATGTACTGATTTTCCCTTCCTTTTCGAATGAATTGTAGACTGTTACAGATTACCTATAAGCTGAAATTGGGTTTCAAACTCCTAATTCTCAGATTTTGGCTGCCTCCTATTCTCAGTTTTTCTTTTTGCCATTTCCAGTTTTATCAACTATGAACCCACATTCAATTTGCATTCTAATGTTTCATTTTTAAACATTGAACAATGTGGTGATTTGAACTCAGGTTGAACTGAGCTTCATGGGCTCAGCTTCATTTTTTTTTAACTGTAAGGATTTGGTTGAATTGGTGTTAGGATTTAAAAATGTGAACTGCCATTTCCCTATTCCTGGGAACTCATTACTGTTAGATGATAAATTGTTTTCAGTTTTACAACACACCATGCTTTCATGCATCCATACTACTTAACCATCATGCTGATAACTCACTGTTCTATTTCCTATTTCACACACATATGTAATGAATTGGAACATTTGAATATACACAAGTACACTGTAATATCCTTATCATTGTCACACAGGTTCTACATTTTCCTGAACATGGAAGCACACCACAGGCCACACTCTCACATGTTCACATTTATACACACCCTATTAGCTAACTGTCATATGGTAACACATGACACACCCTCACCCTCACACTCATGTACACACACACTCTAATTACCTTCTATCACACTCTCATGACACTATACCATGCCACACACTTTAACTCTATTGGCACTCTCTGCACATTATCTCTCTAACACTCTTGCACATGCCACACACACATGTTTACATCACATTGACAGTCACTTGACACTTTGGCACACATGCTTTCATGACCACACACACACCTACACATGTAAACCTGAAACTGAGACACCCTATTGACACTCTAATTCACCTATACACCATGTACATATATGATACCATGTCACACTCTAGCTTGACACTGAACACATTTACATGCTCTACTCTATCTCTCTCTCTATACTATACATGGCTAAATGTGTTAATATGGTAAATAGAGATTCCCTATAGTTATATATACATATATGTGTATATAGATATGTATATATGTGGGTACAAAGATGTAAGGCCTAGTGTTGAATCCTCTATTCATGTACACATCCATGTTCACACACACACACATAGCTTACATGTTAGTTCCTCCCACTTTTTATATGTATATAATGTTGAATATGCATGAATATGATGTGCCTTGATGTGTGCTTGTGTGGCTTGTATAGCCTTGGATTGGTATGTGTGTTCTCTGTGACTTGTGAGTGTGCTTGGTTGTTAGTCTAGGCTTGGTTAGACTTAGTGAGACTTGTTTGGGCTAGGACTTGACCTAGTTTGACTAGAATTGACCAAGTGTCAACTTTAGCCTAGTTTGACCTAGACAGCATGCAGATGCATTGTACATTACATATATCACCCTCTGTATACATCTTGACTTGTGTTGCTCTAACTAGGAGTCAGGTACCTCATCTCGGACAGTACATTTACTTCAGACATTCAGATACGAGGCGAGTACATTCTCTGATCATTTCATATCCTGTTTAGAATTATTTTCCTACTTTAAATTACTTTACTTGATACTGTCACGTTGGCCACACGGATTGGTACTATATAGATCCTTTCATGAGATGTTATCCCCCTCGGGAGCATCGGATACAGCATGTTTTGTGCGTTTCACGAACCATCACGTATCTCTATGCTTTCTCTGATTCACGAACCGCCTGTGACACATGTACTCTCATGTTCACAGAGCCCCCATGAATCACCTTCACGTACCACTCATTTTATGAGCCATGTGAAGTTTCACGAACCTTAACATAACTTGAACGGATCTTTGTGTATTGATTGGGGTTGGGAGAGTAGAAATAGACATGTGAATATTATCCAAGTAGCTGTAGTCATGAACCACTTCCTTAGCTGTAGTCATGAACCTCCTATGCCATTCACATGTTTATATTTTACTCTGACTCACTAGTCACTATTAGTTCTCTATGTATAGTAGATATTTCTATTACAGTTCTCTCTCTGATTACATACTGCATTTCCTTCAGTATCTATATCTTACTTTACTGCATGATTATATTTTCTAACCTGCTATGAACTGTTGAGATGTACTGTGCTCGCTCCCGTCCTGACTGAACCTGTTGAAAATTTTACAGAGGATGATGAGGAACCCTGCACCCTTACTTGGAGCTTGCCTAGATGACACTCGCGACCTGGACCCCTGGGGAGGTTCAGGCAGCTGCTCAGGATGATACCTTGCATAGTGTAGATAGCTTAGACTATTTCTCTTCATGTTTAGCTGTTGTCTTGGTTTCAGAGTTGTATATTGTAGAGATGTTGAGACTTGTACTTCTTTTCTGTTGTACCTCAGTTGAGGATTCTCTTATCTATTTTATCGTGCCATATCCTATCTCTCTAGATTGTGATTGAGTTGTACCTCTGTGTTGGCCTCCTTATGGAGAGTATTCATATTATGTTAGTTATAGTTCATGACCTAGAACAGCGTTCTACCGCCGACGCTGCGGCGTAGGCTGGGCGTTGTTACGCTCTCGTACCCTCACAGTGGGTACGGGTCGTGACAGAGGTTATGTGGAGATGGCAAAATATTTAATCATTCCACTGGGGAAATAATTATCGAAAAACAATTCAGATGTAATAGGGATATGACTTGTTTTTGTCAAACCGAGTTTGGACAGAGTCAAAAATGGGAATGATTCTACTGGAGAAATTTTTTAGAGGACCTATTATGCAGGGCGTATTCAAGACTCTTGAAATACGGATAATAGTTAGATAGTTTTTTGAATCATATAAACATCGCACTGTACATTTATATGATTGAACATATGTGAACATTACGTAAAAATGTTACACATAGTATTTCTTCAGGAAATTGCCGTTGATAGACATCATCAGCAAGTCACCATCGGGCTTGGTTAGTCGGTATGCACCGTTAGAATACACTGATTCTATGATGAAAGGACCTTCCCATTTAGGCTAGAATTTTTCTTTTGTTTTGTGCGTCATGACCATTGGTCTTCTCACTGCTAAGACAAGATCGCCGACTTGGAAGATAATTTCCTTTATTTTTTTTATTGAAGGCTCTGGAAAGGCATGCTTGGTATAGCTCAATGCGCTGCTGAGCTAACAAGAGTTTTTCATCTAGCGCTTCAAGATCTTGTAGACGCAGATGGTAGCTTTCTTCGGTAGTCAACTCGCTGGCTAAGGCTACTTGAAGAGAAGGAATTTGGATTTCTAGGGAAAGACTGCTTCGCTCCCATAAACCAGAGAGAATGGCGTACTGCCTGTTGGTGTCCGAACCATTGTACGATAGCCCTATAGACATTCATCGAGCTTCTCATTCCAATCGCACTTGCTTGAAGACACGAACTTCTTGAGAAGTTTTATAATAGTTTTATTGAAGGCTTCTGCTAGCCCGTTAGCCGCTGGATTGTAGGCAGTAGAGGCTACGTTCTGGATTCGATTCCTATCGCAGAATCGATAGTATGCATGGCTTGCGAACAGTGGACCATTATCATGGATGATCCTGCGAGGTAGGCCGAAGCGGTAGATAACGTGATGTTTGATAAAACTGATCACGTTTGATGCCTTCACATCGGTGAGCAGTATAGCTTCCACCCATTTGAAGAAGTAATCGGTTATGGCTAGGATGAACCGATGTCCTTTGGAGGATGGCGGGCAGATTGGTCCTATGACGTCTATGCTCCAGGCTTCAAATGGCTAAGATGCTGCCATTGGGTGTGGAACTCCGAAGGTTGATGAATGAAATAGGTATGGAACTGACGAGCTCTATACTTCTTTGCGTATTCAACAGCATCTGCTATCATTCTGGGCCAGTAATAACCCATTCATTTGAGATGATCATATAATTTGGGGCCTGGTTGATGTGCACCACAACCTCCATCGTGAGCCTCCCGGAGTGCATGTTTGGCTTCTGTGTCCGATAAGCATCGTAACAGTAGCCCGTCGTAAGAGCGTCGGTACAGCATCTTGGTAGCTGTGTCATAGTAAAATCTGAGGGATCGCCTTTGGATAGACATTGCTTCCTTCGGGTCCTCGGGGAGGATTCCATAGACAACGTAGTCTATGAAAGGAAATCTCCAGTCTTTAGCATCGACTCTTGTTTCTGTTGCGTAACTGTGATGAATATTCAAGGCATCTTTCACACAGAATAGTTCTCGACCAGACACTGTGATCGACTGCTGAGTATTGGTAGGAATGGTCAAGGAAGCAGCGAGACCGGCTAGAGCATCTGCTTCTATATTCTGTAGTCGAGGCACGTGCTCGATGAAGAATCCAGCAAAAGTAGTTGCCAACTCGATTGTTGCTCTGTGATAGGGGAAGAGATCTTCGTGACGAACTTCATAATCCCCTCGGACTTGACTAACTATTAGCTTGGAATCACTGTAAGCCTCTAGATAGTCAACTCTGAGTTGTTTTTTTAGTTGCAGGCCGATTAATAGGGCATTATATTCGACCACATTGTTGGTGCATGGTTCCACGAGAGACTATGCACGATGTATAACCAGATGATCAGGTGACACAAGCACGACACCTACTCCAGCCATAATATTTTTTTTAGGTCCTGTTCTTGATGCACCGTCAAAGAACATTCGCCAAATAGAGATTTCTTCAGTTGCAGAGTTAGACTCCACCACTTCGTCGGGGATTTCGTCGTAGAGTTTGGACGATTTTGGCGCCGAATGAGCTGCTAGGAAAACAGCTAATGCTTGGCCTTTTACTGCCTTCTGAGGAACGAAGAACATATCGTATGGAGTCAACAACATTGCCCATGTAGCTAAATGGGAATTAAGAGAGCCCAGTTTAGTCATGAGTATTCTGAGAGGGTTGACTTTATATATAATATGGATAGTCTGCCCAGACACATAGTGGCGTGTCTTCTGGATGGCAAATACTAGGACAAGGAATTCCTTCTCCACCGGTGTGTATCTGTGTTCGGCACCCACCATTATGCGACTGAGGTAGTAGATTGCCTGTGTATGGCCGCCTTCGTTCTTCTGAGCTAGTAGGGCGCCAAGAGAATGGTCCATAGCACGTACATATAGTAAGAAGGGCTTTCCCATTATTGGAGCTACAAATACTTGAGGGCTTATGAGATACGCCTTGATGTCGTCGAATGTGCGTTGACATTGTTCAGTCCATACGAAAGATACGCCTTTTTTCATAAGCTGAGTGAATGGTTGACACCTTCCAGAGAGGTTCGAAATGAATCGTCTGATGTAGGCTAGCCTTCCTTGTAGTCCGCGTAGCTCTTTGAGGTTTATTGGAGGATGCATATCGATGATAGCCTTCACTTTCTCTGGGTCAAAATGTATACCCTTTGAAGTGATGATAAAACCAAAGAACTTTTCGCTAGAGACTCCCAGAAAAGAGTTGGTTGGATTCATCTTGAGTTGGTGTGCACGCATTAGTTCGAACACCGTTCTCAAGTCTTGGAAGTGGTTGCCCTTGAGATGACTTTTAACTGCGATATCATCTACGTAGCACTCCACAGTTTTGTGCAAATGATCACAAAAAATTATGTTCATGGCTCGCTGGTATACGAAAAATTGTGTTCATGGATCGCTGGTATGTCTCCCCTACATTCTTCAATCTGAAGGGCATCATCGTATAGTAGTATACCCCCAACGGTGTTCGAAAAGATGTATGCTTCTCGTCGTCGGGAAACATCTTAATCTGGTTGTAGCCTGCGAACCCATCCATGAAGGATATTCGCTCGAAGTCGCAAGTATTGTCGATCATTACATCGGTGATCGGTAGAGGAAACTCGTCCTTCAGGCATGCAGAGTTCAAATCACGGTAATCGATACAGACTCGAACTTTATCGTTCTTTTTCATGACTGTAACGATGTTGGCAACCCAGTCTGGGTGTTGTTCTTTGTGAATGAATCCACTGGCAATGAGCTTCTTGACTTCATTCTCGATGGCCTCCATGATGTCTAGTCGGAATCGATGTTGTTGCTGCTTCACTGGCTTAGCTTTAGACGAAATATTCAGGCGGTACCTAGCGACTTTAGGGTCCAAGCCTGGCATGTCTTCATAGCACCATGAGAAGACGTTGTTGTATTCTCTTATAAGCTGTTTAAGAGATTAGCGTTCATCGCTAGATAGACTTTTGCTGATGAAGACTGGTTTGAAAGATGATTCATCTCCTAAATTGACTTGGATGACTTCGTCATCAGTAGGTGGTTCACATTGTTCGAAGTGCAGCTCCCACCTAGTGTCTATCTTTTGAGCCTATTGTTCAAGCTCTATTGATTGGACATCGTCTGCAATTTGGTCAACGAAAACCATATTGACGGACAGAGTTGTCTTGAACATGTCGCCAATGCTGGAGTCTGAGTCCCAAAGGGAGGAATCAGAAGAATGAGAACAATGATCTGTTTCATTATCTGATCTTTCAAGAGTTGTTGGGGGTGTGACATAACCCAAATCAACACCGCTTCGTTGATAGTAGTTCTTGGGTTTTCCATGAGGAGCAAAGTGTCGTATTGGCAACCGTTGTCCTCGGACATAATTTAGTCCCTGGTCGCTTTTTATGTCATATCCCATGTTGTGGATGATATTCTTGGCTTGCCAACTATATCAGAAAAGTTGCATTTTCTAAAGTCATAGTCAGCTTCCGTGTTGTGCTTGGGAGAAGTAGAGTCTGGAATGAACTTTCTCTCGCCAATTATACGACCGAAGATGATTAGTTCTTCATCCTTCTTTCTGGCTGCAACGATGAAGTAGAGGATGTCTTCTGCGTAAATGTTTTCCCACAGGTGAGGCATCGTGACCGGCATACAGAGGCGTGGTACTAAGTCGTACTCTAGAGCGTATATCGTATCTATGTAGTAGTTTACAGATTGATAGACATCAGAGTAATACAAAGATAAACCTTTACTAAGGAAATACGCAAGTTCTTCTTCAGGGATAACATCATCCGCTGAAGGTAAATTATTATGAGTATTGATATACTCATTGAGAGGATCATCATCTGGAAGAGGAGCCACAGTCTTGGCCGAGTTCACCACGTAGGGTAATTCTTTAGGATTGGGAGGACGGACATCAGTAGGTTCCTCCCGGGGTGTCTTGCTGAGAGTGATGGTCAATGGTTTGACCTTGTCAGGGTTCTTCTTTTTCACCCAGATTGTGAAAGGCTTCAGAGTACTTTTTACAGTAGTACGTCCTTTGACTCGAATGATCAGGGGACCATCTTTGGAGGATGAACTTGCTTTAGCTTCATTGTCAGCTTCGTTGTCGTCATCCTTGGGAGGATGAGATTGGTAAAGTATCGAATCTCCATAGTAAGCTTCGATGCTCTTAATAGGATCGACATCGGCAAACTCCGTCTTCACGACACCGTCGCTGTTGACGTACTTGAAGCACTGGTGAAGTGTGGAAGGAACGATCATGTTCTCGTGTATCGATGGACGTTCCAACAAGATATTGTAGGATACATTGGCATCGATCACATAGCAAGAAACTTCCGTTCGGAGATCACCGATCTGGCACTTGAGACGGTTCTTGCCCAGTGGGTGGCTTCGACCAGCATTGAAAGCCATGATAGTTGTGTTGGTTGCAGATAGCTTGTGCAGAGGGATTTCCAGAATTTGAAACAAACTTCTAGAAATAATGATGAAGGAGGATCCTGGATCGATGTACATACGGTCCACCTTGATCGCCCCGATATACCCTGTATAGTACAGGGGTCTATCATGACGATTATTTTTGAGTAGCATGTCTTCCTGTAAAAAGGTGATGTTGGGCACCACTTCCATAGTACTGTGGCAGTGGAGACATGAGACAGGATCTTCAGCGGGGGCTTTGACTTCAGCGAGATAAGAGTCGACATGTAGTAATACCTCACTTAAGTCCTTCCGTGTTTCTTTGGAGAGTCGCAATAGATCAAACAAAGACAACCTGGCAGGTGTATTGGCTAGCTATGCCAGTATGTCAAAGTTGTAGGGCCGATCCATGCCTTCGGGAGCTGGCACCTTCAGAGATTTATCAAACCGTGTCTCTTTCTACTTGGCTTTGTCCGTAGTTGGAGGCTTAGACGGGCCGGCTTCTGAGCTTGTGGGGGCAGCAGAAGGTTGAGAAGGTACTGCTTCTTCTTGTGCGGGGTCGTATGTCCGAATATAAGTCTTCCCTGATGCATCTCACCAGATAGAATCTCGTAGATGGGAGAGGATACCATATGGCATGACTTGTATTTCTTGTCCCTTTTTGCTTTGGGAGGTACTATCCCCTGCGTCACTTCTTACACAAGGTCCGGATGGACCCACATGATCTCACCACGTTCAGTCGTGAGTGGCACCAAGGTTGAGTTACGATCTGGCGGTACGTTGATGACTTCCATTATTGCCTTGGGAATCGGGACCACGCCGTCTGGGACTTCTGTGGGAGGAAAGTCACCAAACTGAGGAGAGATCATGTTAGAAGATACGATCTTGTCTTCAACTTCAAAGTTGATCACTTGGCTGTCGATAAGCTGTTGTATCTTCTTTTTCAGGACGATGCAGTCCTTGGTGGAATGATGCACGTACTGATGATAGAGACAGTACTTGGGATCGTTGAGCTAGTTTGCCTCTGCAGGACGTCGTGGTGGAGGCAATGTCAGCTTATTACCCTTCGTCAATATGTCAAACATGGTAATGACATCGTCTTCGTCAAAGGAGAAGGTCTCCTTAGGCTTGTCGGAGGCGCCTGAGAATTGGAAGCTCCTTTGGACGTGTCGATCTTCAGGACTTCTTTCCCTTTACCCCTACAAATAGGGATAATTTGAGGATGCTTGTCCTTGTCTTCGGGTTTGGGTGTTTTCAGCCCTAGTAGTTCCAAGTTAGGAACGTCGTTTTCAGCAGCATCAGCGGCCCCAATGAAAGCGGGCCATGTATCATACTTATGTATACCTAGACAAAACTTTATTGTAGGAAGGAAGTTATGTCGACAAGTATCCATAAGTTCTGAGTCTGGTATGCCGAAGGGCATCTTCAGTGCTAGCCGCCTGAAGCGTTCGATGAAGGCGATGACAGACTCAGTCCTCTTCTGTTCGGTCTCAATGAGGGTGGACATACTAACATGCATGCCACTCTCGTAAAACCTGTTGAGGAACAACCTCTCCATGTCTTCAAATAAATTGATACATCCATCAGGCAGACTAAAGAACCATTCGAAAGCTACCCCCTGCAAGGTGCTAATAAACAGCTTCGACAAGAACGGATCATCTATGGGCAAGTGTAGAGTCCGCGTGTTGAAGTATGTCATGTGTTGACGAGGAAAAGTCAACCCGTCAAATGAATTCAGCATCAACGGCTTGTAGTTAGGAGGGCAAGTAGCGTTCTCCCACTCAGGGGGATACGATTGAGATATCCCCATTTTCTGAAGCTCGTCTTTGTGTGAGATGGTGTCAAGATGGGCGACCATGGAATCAATTGCATCCTGTTGATTGAGCAGGTGTTGGAAAACAGCTGCTGAACGGTTGTCAGGCGTCGTTGGCGAAGGACCACCCCCAGCATTTGCAAGATTTGGAGGAGGTACAACGAAATGATACTGTTTTGTAGTTAAGGAGGGTTGTTGCTATGTGTCGGACTAGCGTAAGTTGAGATATTTTGTTGAGGTGGAGGAACAGCCCCGGCGGCTTGAACCGCCATGATACTGGTAAGCATATCAGTGATCTTGGTGAATGCTGTTTCAAGACCCTCTAGCCGTTTGCTGGTCTGATCACTGACTTTTTCAGGTCTTTTTCTGTCCACCATGTATGTAGATAACATGCGAGGATGAACAGAGGAAACGGTACAACTGGTGCTGATACTGTATTTCTCCGAGTGGACAAGTCCTTTATCTTCAGGTAGAGGAGGTAGATAGTCGCCATCAGATTCGGAGGGATCGTCGTCCTCTGGAAGGCTACCCCAGTGTGAAGGTCATCTGCTTCAGACTCTGAGGGAATACTAACCCCATCTTGGGAGTCTTCGCCGTCCAAACGGAATCTCACCTTCGACCGGGTGCCCATATAGACTCCTTCTGATGTGACAGCCTGTTGGCCATCTGTTGGTAGACTTCTTCTTCTTCTTCTTCTCGCAAAACTGAGAGAGAAATTTGGGTTCGTAGTCCACCGTCTTTGATTGGGGCTTCCTTAAGGGGGACCCCATGAAGCCATGTTGGATGAAACATATAGTGGCTTTTCATCGTCAGAGAAATGCAGTCGTCGAAATACGGACTTTCTCTAAGGCACTTTTGTTGCTTTGGAGCAGCAATAGTTGATGACAATACTGGTGCACCAATGTGCACTATGAATTGTTATGTCCTCCCTCGCTTTACGCTTATGATTTATCAAGTCGTACAAGTCAGTGGAAGGGAGTTTTGCCTTACAACCCATGTTCCATGCATCGCCAAGCTTTGCATGCGGGTTCGTAAGGAGAGTTGGCGCATCCAGACTTAGTTCACATGCAGGGGCAATCCACACACCTAAGTTCTGTGATGTCCTTGAAGACAGCCCCGTGCTATACGCGTTGGGACCTGTCTTTTTGCTGTGGGGGCATAAGCCTTGGAGGTTGGCCTTGGGCGCATGCTCCTTGACAGTATGTCTGAGCCTCCTTGATGTGAAAGCATAGTATGGATCCAATGAGCCTGGACGTATAGCCTTGGGCGCATGACCCTGGATGTCCAGTCTATTGAAGACAGAAGCATTCTGGTTGGGGTTATGCGTCCAAACATCTCCTTGGGCGCATGGCTTTGGGCGCATGCTTGGTTGAGCAGCGCTGTTTTCTTCCAGCTTTCACTCCTTCATTTGTGAGCCTCGTCGGGTTTACCCAAAGTGTCGTACACCCCGATTCTTGGCATCGTAGTATTTTTCTTTGCCAAGTCTTGAGCGTCGAACACTCTGTTGTTGGTTGTGCAGGAAAGAAGTCACTGGGCTAGTAGAGCCCGGAACGGTATGAGCCTTCTCCATTTGGGGAACTTCTGTGGCAGAGTCATGCGCCCATGTGAGAGAGTCCTCCAGTTGCATATCTGCTATGACACTAGCAGGATATGCACAGCGAGCCTTCGGAAGCTAAGTCTTGCGAGACTTGTTTGGCTTCGCTGATTTGGGTCATCGTAGGCAGGTTGACCAAATCGGCCTACTTTTTGCCATTTAAAGTGGGAACGTCTACTGAGAGACTAGCAGAGATGTATATGCGGCATATTGTTAGGATTCATAGAGTTTCGGGGAGCATTGTCTCGGATCGGGATAGTAGCTTTACTTCTCATTTCTAGCGGAGTCTACAGACTAGTTTGGGCACTCAGCTCAAGTTTAGTACTGCGTACCACCCTTAGACGGACGGACAGTCAGAGAGGACTATTCAGACACTCGAGGACATGCTGCACACTTGTGTTTTAGATTTTGGAGGATCCTGGGAGGATCACATGCACTTTGTGGAGTTTGCATACAACAACAGTTTTCAGGCCAGCATTGAGATATCACCATTCGAGGCATTGTACGGGCACAGATGTCGTACACCCTTGTCTTAGTATGATGTTGGAGAGCGAGCTTTATTGGGACCTGAGATGGTTGTAGATGCAGCCGAGAAGGTGAAGCTCATCAGAGACCAAATTCGCATGGCGTAGGATAGACATCGGCACTGGACCGAAAGCTACCACATACCTTTGGAGTTTGAGGTACAGTTTAGGGATAGGATTAGAATTAGTTGTTTTGTTTGTGATTTTGTTTGATCATGTTTGAATATATTAGTAATTGAGACCTTATTTGTGATTTGGTTGGAGATCTGCTTTTCTTGAGGATATCTCCGACACGTGGTATGATACGTTTTGGTGGAGGTGGAAAGCTTAGCCCGCGCTTCATCGGACCTTTCGTAATCAGCGGAAGAGTCGGTGACGTGGCTTACAGGGTAGACTTGCCACCGGCACTAGTGGGAGTCCATAACGTATTCCACGTGTCGCAGCTGAGATGGTATGTGGCAGATCCTAGCCATGTACTCGATTACTCAGAGGTTGAGGTGGGACCTACTCTTAGCTATCCAGAGCAGCCTGTGGAGATTCTGGATCGACAAGAGAAGGTTCTGAGAAACCAGGTGATACCCATGGTTCGCGTCGTATGGAAGCATCATTCTCCAGGAGAGTCTACCTGGGAGCGGGAGGATGAGATGCGTGAGCGATACCCATACCTTTTTGGACCTTGAGGTATGATTGTCTATCCTTCTCATCAGTTCAGTTTTGCCTTTCAATTTCGAGGACAAAATTCTTTTAAGGATGGTAGATTTGTCACTACCATATTTTAGTCTTGAGGGTATTTTGGTCATTTTGATTTTTGTGAATTATTTTATTAACTACTGCATTGGTGTTGTAATTTTTGACTTTTGCTAGTTGTGACTTTGGAGACTAGCCTAGAGTTTGACTTTGACTTTAGTGACTTAGTAGCATGGTGTGGGACCCTAATGTGACTTAAGTTAGTCTTAGTTGACTTGAGTGTGGCTAGGGTTCATGAGAGGATTGGAAGAGTTATGTATTTTGGACTTATAGCTAAGGGGTTGAGCTAGCTAGCTTATGAACTTGGCTCAAGCCCATTTACATGAAACCCTAACCCTAATCCCCTACATGGCCGGCCACCACAGGCCATTTTAACCTAATTTTAGCCTATATAATGTCTCCTCATAACCACTTGCCACTTTTAAAAACATCCCTTTAGAAAACCCTAATTTCTTCCCCCTTTCATCATTCCTCCACCAAATTGATCCTAAGCTCTTGCATTTAAATCCAAATCTGGAGTAGAAAAGGAAGAAGGCTAGCTTACAAGGAGGGGAGCTCATTGGGACATAGCTTGAGGAAGGAGACTTCACTATTTGGGACTTTTTCTTGGAGATTGGATCCCTATAGGTAACCACTACAAATCATCATAAAATCCTTATTTTATTCCATATATGCATCCATCTAGGTGTCCCTAGCTGTAGAAAAAGTTTGGTGGAAATTCGTGTCGATTTGGTGTCCGTGTCGGACACGTATCAGTGTAGGCTTTTAGGTGTTTGATGCAATGCCCAAGAGAGATTTTTATTGCTATTTTTGAATTCTGTTTGAACTGATTTGTAGCCCTATAGGTGTGGTTTGATTTCATATTTGACTGAGTTGATTTTCGTGTCTTTACTGTATCCAAAACTGGACTGGATACCCAGCACAGAGCCCTTCTCGGATGTCCTGCCACCCGACACTCTGTCTGGACACGCCACATTATGGCCCGACACTTGGCTGGTAGGTCGAGGCAGTGACTAACAAGTCACCCCCTAAGCCACGCGTGGCCACGTGTCGTATCGGACACATTCTCACGCGCGTACGTGTTTTACACTAACACGGTTCAGTCAGTTCCCTTGACTGATACGTGTGTCGTGTCACACACAGACACGTTTTGAACCTAAATCAGGGTATCTAATCTCTAGCCCTATCTATAGCGAACACGTGGATACGACCTCGAGGTGTCACATGTTGTGTATCGTGTGCACGAACTCGTGTCCCCGTCGTACGATGCTGTGCTATGCAGTATGTGTCTGTACATGCCTAAATGGTTCTGGACACTTCGTGTCCTCTTGGGTGGACACGAAACCCTCTTTGACTTATGGACACATATGCCTAACACCTGTGCACACACTGATTTAATGTTTATTTGAATTTTATTTTGAATTTGGATTTTTTTGATATTGGGCTAAACTGAGAATCGGGTATATAGCTGATAACTAAGAGTTATGATTCGAATTTGTGATTCAATGTTAATTTCATATATGTTATCATAACTGGTATATAATGATTCATGTTTAGGTTGGTATGTTTGGTTTTCATTTTGTAATTGGGTTGATTTTCGAAGAACTGCCATTCACTGATAACTGAACTGAATAATGGATAACGACTTGGGGTTATGCATATTTATATGTGAATGGACTGAATGAGAATAACATGACAATTTTTTCTGAGATTTAGGTCAAACACACTACTGTACACATATGAACCTGAGAACTTCAATGTCAACCTATGTAAAACCTGAGAACTGTACTATCAACCAATGTGTAACCTGGGAACACTATACACTAATGTACATGACATGAACACACACACACACAATATATTACTGCTATTTGACTGAAACCTGAGAACACACACACACACAGTTGACACTCACACACAGATGTCACTCACTGAATACAAACACACACCCTGTCATACTGTGTAGCTAGACACTCACACACATATGTGAACTGTACACACACACCTTCATCTCACTTACAGTGGTACACACACACCCTATAACACTATGCAACTGAACACACACACCATGAGACAGTCCACACACACACCCATATCACTACCCAACACAATGTTGACACACACACTCACCCCCTACTTACATATATGTGTACCAAGTTGTGTCTTGTTTGTGTATTAGGCACTAGCCTATATGAATATCTATGTATATATTGTATAAGGATGAATATACATAGTTTGTATTTGTGTGTGATAACTGATTAGGGCTTTGATTTGTTGAGTGCTAGCCTAGGCTTAGTGAGACTCGATTGGACTAGGATTGACCTAGTTTGACGAGTGAAGTTGACTAGAGTTTACTAAGAGTTGACTTTAGTCTAGAATACCTAGAATGTTTATAGAATGCATTGTAAAGTTTAATAATACCATTCTGGACATGTTGTGACATGTGTTGCTCTAAATAGGACTCATCTACTATGTCTGGACATATATCCTCATCGGATACTCAGGATCCCGAGTACATTCTCTGACCGTTTCATACTTGATAGGATTTACATTTATGCACTAGATTACTTTACTTGATGCTGTCACATTGTTAACATAGATTGGTACTATATGGATCCCTTCATGAGATGTTATCCCCCTCGGGAGCATCGAGTTACGTCATGTCATGTGCGTTTCACTTTTATCATGTACTCCGGTGCTTTCACTATTCATGTACACTCTTGTGATTCATGTACTCTCATGTTCACAGAGCCCCTCATGTATACTTCATGTGCACCCATTTATGGGCCCCCATATGAAATCATGTACAATAACATAACTTGTCTGGATCCTTGTATATTGATTGGGGTACGGGGGAGTATAAATGGTCATGTGAACAATTCCAAAGTAGTGTAATCATGTGCAAATTCAAGTCGTTCACATGTCTATCTTGTACTCTACATCACTAGCCTCTTTACTAATAGTAGATATTTCTTTACAGTCATCTCTTTTACTTCATATATTCTCTAGCGTTACATGTATCTTACTCTATAACATATTTACATATCCTGTCATATTATGAACTGCGTGAGATGTATTATGCTCGTTCCTATCCTGACTGGACCTGTTGAAATATTACAGATGACATTGAGGAGTTCTGTCCTATACTATGGAGCAGGCCTAGATGACACCTGTGAGCTGGACTCCCAGGAGGACCCAGCCCTTGTAAAGGACATTACCACAGTAGTCTAGGCTAGTTAGCTAGACTAGTTATCTTACCTTGTTGTCTTGTCTTATTTTGGATATATTATACTTATTTGGGGATTTTGTTATTCTGGATGTTGTGGAGATGTTATCTTAAACTCTTAGACTTCTTCTCTTATTGTATTTCATTTGGCGACTTTTATATCTATCTATCTTATCGTATTTTCTACCTTAGCTGTGATTGAGTTTACATTTTTATATTGACCTCTACTCGGAGCGTATACATTGTACAGGTACCTTATTTGTTAGATGTATGTGAACTAGGACAGCGTTCTACCGTCGACACTGTGGCATAGGCTGGACGTACCCACTTTTAGTGCCCCTACACTGGGTGCATGTCGTGACAGAGATGGCCCCGGACCATCAGTGGTAGGAAGCGTTGTCGGCTGAGGATCTTCGACTGTATTTATGCTTCACCAAACGAGCAGTCGACAGGCTAAAGGGAAGTAGTTAGCCTCAGAAGCCATCATCGTCTAGCAAGCTCCAGTTGTAGGCGTCATGGTGCATAGAGACGTGCGGCCACCGGTTGCAAGTAGGTGTCCAATTATCATCAACACCCTGGTTTGCTGATGCAGATGAGCGTTGACTTTTAGGAGCATCGTCTCACAAATATGCTATTGCTTTTTTTCGCTGATGCGCATGGGCCCATTCCTCGGAGTTGCGTTACGAAGATGTACTTATTTGAGGATTTTGTTATTCTGGATGTTGTGGAGATGCTATCTTAAACTCTTAGACTTCTCTCTTATTGTACTTTATTTGGCGACTTTCATATCTATCTATCTTATCGTATTTCTACCTTAGCTGTGATTGAGTTGTACATTTCTATATTGACCTCCATTCGGAGCGTATACATTATACAGGTACCTTATAATTGTTAGATATATGACCTAGGACAGCCTTCTACCATCGACACTGTGGCGTAGGCTGACGTACCCACTTCTCGTGCCCCTACACTGGGTACAGGTCATGACAGAGATGGCCCGGACCATCAGTAGTAGGCAGCGTTGCCGGCTGAGGATCTTCGACTGAATTATCCAGAGTGCGCTGGGCTTGTGCCCCAGACCGGGTAACAACGGTCGCCGTCTCCTCAGCTTCGGTTGTTGAAATTATATGGCAGGATCTGGACTTCCTGTCCTTCTTCTTGTTGGTTGGAGATGACACCGCCTGGGTAACTTTGGGCACTAAGTCTGGGTGCACCCACATGACCTCTCCTCATGACGTGGTGAAAGGTACCAAGCCAGTCGTCTAGTCCCAGACGGGGGAGAGATTAGTAACCTCCATCGTTGCCTGGGGGACAGGTATTACCCTGTTTTGAGTACTTGTTGGAGAAAGTCATCGAACTGAATTGATACCATGTTTGCCGCCACGGTAACCTCTTTAAAGTCTAGCGACAGAGCTTTATAGTCGATAAGACTGGATGTACCGTTTTAATTGAAAGCAGTCATGAGTGGAATGATGTACATAGCGGTGGTAGTAGCAATATTGGGTCCTTTCACCGCCGCTCAAGGCTCGCGCCTTGGTGGAGGGAGTTGGATCATGTCTCCTTGCAAGAGCATGTCGAAGATATGCTTGATATGACTATCTTCAAATGAGTAATTCACCTTGGGCCCTGAGCTTCTGCCTGTTTGCCTTTATTGTCTCGGTTATTGGAGGTGTCGTCAGTGTTGTTGTTATTGGGGGTGGTACGGGACGTTTGCCTTTGAACTCTCCATCCAGGATGTGTAATCCCAGCTGGCGAGCCTTCTTTAACTTCACCTCCGTATTGGTGGTGCTTATGATGAAGGTCGTCTAATCCCTGAACTGATCTTCACCCATCTAGAGGCTGATTGCGGAGAGCAACTTCTTCTGGCAGATTTCAATAAAAGAACTTTCGGAATTGCCTTGGGGCAATCTCATTACGGTTTGGCGGAACCACTCGATATAGTTCATTGTTAGCTCCCTCTCCCCTGAACAACGTCCATGAGGGATGACATTGTCACATCATGTCCCACTTCATAGAATCTTTCTAGGAACATATGCTTGAAGCCGTCAAAGAATGGATGCAATTGTCCGGAAGGTTGCGGTACCAGTCGAATGCGATTCCTGTGAGCACCCTGAATTTTAGGTTGATTTTTTTTAATTTTTCTGATTGAATTAGCTTCGATAAATAATTTATTCTGTTTATTTATCTTTAAATGTATTTTTCCGCCGGCCACCGGCCTCCTCATCTTCCCTCCATCTAACCACCATTATTTACTCCATATCACCACCACATCCACGCCACCATAGCCTCTACCAGTTTGTCGTACCACAGCGCGCGTGGCCGCGCGCCGCCGCCCCTGTCGCGCCTTCACCGTGCCCGTCCAGGTCGGCCACGCTCACAGCTACGCAGCCTCCCGCAGCAGCACAGCAGCTGCTGTGCGCATCAGCCGGTCGGGAAATGGCCGTGCGCACGGGCATTGCCGCCGGTCGCCGCCACCGTGGCCGGCCCCCCCGCGGTGGACGAACACGGCGACCCTCCTGGGTGCATCGTCTCCCTCTCCGGCACGACGTATAGGCGATTCGTGCATTTCGCACAAATTTCCACCGTGACGCGTACGGAATCAAGGCCGATTGTGCCCCCATCGCAGCAACTTCGCACGCAATTTTCGAGAAATCCGACCGTTGGATCGGCGATTTCTTTGATCCGTCACAATCTCGGTATATCCATCTTCATTTTCGTCAATTTTCGTCCGTTAATTTTATCGTTTGACATCAAAACCGGCCACCAAGTTGACCGTTTAAATTGTATAAATTTTGGACAGTTTTGCGGAGCCAACTTCGTCGGCTCGTACTCCTCCACGCAGCTCCATTTGGCGTGCTACCAGTTCCTGTGCACAGCTGGTATAACTCTTTTCTACCCCTCCAGTTTCATTTCATTATGAGCTTGTTTGATTGGTTGAATTCGACGCCAAAGTTGGTCGTCCGAATTCGTAATTTCCAACTTGTAAAATCTCTTTTTGAACACGGGACTCCAGTTTCATTTCTGACACCACAGTAGACTCGTGGCTTCATTCTGGCATGTTTTATATAAAATTTGTTAGATTTGGAGGACGTGGGCCCTGGCACGTATTTCGGTGTAAAGTAGGCCCCACGGTTCGGGTCAACGGGTCATTTTGAGATCGGCTCATCGGAATCAAATTCCGGATATACCGTTGAGTTTGTATCGTCATTCTGGACTCGTTGACATATAATTTGCTAGATTTTGGTGGACATTATTATCGACACGCATTTCGGTGCAAGTCGGATACCAATATCCGGGTCAAGGGTCATTTTGAGATCGGCTCATCAAAATCCAATTCCGGATATACCATTGAGTTCGTATCATCATTCCGGACTCGTTGACATATAATTTGCTAGGTTTTAGGGACATTGGTTTCGGCACGCATTTTGGTGCAGTCAGATACCAATATCCGGGTCAACGGATCATTTTTAGATCGGCTCATCGGAATCCAATTCCGGATATACCGTTGAGTTCGTATCGTCATTCTAGACTCGTTGACATATAGTTTGGTGAGTTTTGAGAACATTAGCTCCGGCACACATTTTTGTGCAAACCGGAATTCTAAGTTCTGGTCAACGGACCAAATTGAGATCGGGTCATCGGAATCCAATTCTGGATATACCGTTGGGTTCGTACCGTCATTCTGGTTTCGTGGACATATAATTTATTTTATTTTATAGACTTATTTTCTTGCACATTTTTCGGTGCAAAACGGCTCCGACACGGATATCATTTTTGACCCGAAATTACCTTTTTGCCCTTGTGTCCAAATTGGACCGATGGGTAGGCTATCCTAGCTAATTTGACCATTCTGGACACGTTGGCGATGTTTAATTCATCATCCGACAATGTTTGTAGATAGTTCTCTCTGTATCACCTTTTTATTATAATTAATTCTTATAATGTTCGTATTCGGATTAGTACAACGAAACTGAGATCAGTCAATTCCAGTGATCTCACATCGCTGAAATTGACAAAATGGACACGTGGATCACTATGATAAGATTATTAACTTTACCGTTGATCATCTTATCTCGATTTGGGTGTCGTAAGTTTCGACGTACAAATAACAAAGTACATTTTATATCTTAATAATTAGACTAGAATTGACCATGTTTGACCAGAGTTGACCAGTTGACCAAAAGTCAACTGTAAGTCAACACTTGACCTAGTTTGACTAGATTATTGACAGGAGGTGACCTAGAGTTGACTTGACTTAGAAGAGCCTAGAATAATATAGATTGCTTGTAGAGATTCATTTATTACAACTTGAACACCTTGTAACCTGTGTTGCTTTAAATAGGACTCTGTGGCTTCAGTTGGACCTCTATACCTATCAGCTGTTCAGGTTATCAGGCGAGTACATTCTCTGATCATTTCATATCCTACTTAGGAGTATTTCCTGCTTTAGATTACTTTACTGATGCTGACACGTTGGTAACACGGATTAGTACTATATGGATCTTGTCGTGCGATATTATTCCCTTAGTGGATACATCGGGTGTTTCATGTTCGTGTACTTTATCATGAGCATCGTGTACTCCTTGTGTTCGTGCTTTTCGTGTACAAATCGTGTGAAATCGTGTATACTCATGTGCTCACATGATCGCGTACGACTATATCGTGTACAGTAACATAACTTGGCTAGATCCTTGTGTATTGATTGGGACGGGGGAGTAGAAGTGGTTATGTAATCAATCCAGTAGAATACTCGTGTACAACCTCTTTAGATTACTCGTGTACAACATCGCGCCGTTTACATAACCGTCTTGTACTCGGAATCACTAGCACTGATATTCTCGTATATATTGTATCTATTTACTTACAGCCTCTCTCTTTTTACATCATGTTGTTCTTCAGTTCAAGTATCTTACTCTCTAGCATGATTATATTTCCTAGCCTATTATGATTTGTTGAGATGTACTGTACTCGCTCCTGTCCTGACTGGACCTATTGATAAATTTTACAGATAGCTTGGAGGTTGCCTGCTAGCCTAGAGGAGACACAGTAGATGTTGGATAGATAGCTAGTATTTTCTTATTTTATTTTTCAGTTGTCTTGAGTTGTATTTACTCTATGGATTACTATATTTGAGATTTGAGATGTTTTCTGGGTTTGTGTATCTTAGACACTTAGACTTCTATCTGTTGTATCTCCTTATGGATTTCATGTTTTATCTATCTTTTATCATGCTCTACCTTAGATATGATTGAGACTGTATTTGCTATGTCACCTCCATTCGGAGTGTATATACTGTACAGGTACATTTATATTGTTAGATGTTTGACCTAGGACAGCGTTCTACCGCCAACACTGCGGCGTAGGCTGGACGTACCCACGTTTCGTGCCTTACTCTAGGGTGCGGGTCGTGACACGTTTTTAGTGGTGGCCCATGCAGGTCGAGTTGTGTAGTGGCATTCGAACTAGTATCACTACAGCCTGCAGTAGGATTACGATATATATTTTGAAGGTACTCAATCACAATTAGGATCCCTTGAGAGATTCCTGGGATGACCCTTGAGAATCTCATTATAAAGTATCTCAAAATTTGATTCTAATAGTTTATATTTATCTTTCTTGGTTAGTTAATGAATTTGATTTTGGGTATCCATTGTTGATTTAATTTTTTTGTCAAGATAAAATTATATGGGCTAGGTCATCTAAGTTGTGGAATCTAGTCTTCTACAGTCAGATTAGCCAGCATGGTGAGGACATATAGTCTGATTTTGGATATTTCTCGGGTGTGGGAATTTAAGGTTTTCGCAGCCAAGCTAGCGGCATTGCAAAAATTTTAAATACCATGATTATAGAGGTATGTGCATTAGTCGAGGACTGTGATTATCGTAGCCTTGCTTACTAGTATGACAAGGATTTAGAGTACCATGATTTTGGATAGACGCATATGATTATCAGATTG
Source organism: Iris pallida (assembly GCA_029216955.1). NCBI lineage: Eukaryota > Viridiplantae > Streptophyta > Magnoliopsida > Asparagales > Iridaceae > Iris > Iris pallida. Next base: position 13,908,193 of record JANAVB010023800.1, read on the forward strand.
TACCTTAAATGCTTTTGAACATGTTTCTCTACTTTGTTTAAGCCTTTCAAAAAAAATTATTAGTGTTGTTTTGTTTTGTTTTGCTTCTCATTATTTAACTTAGGAGAAGGAGTAGATTTAACTGTTATTATAAACCTTGTGTAATTTCTTGCTATGAGTTTCTTCATAATACAATGAATCGATGATTTTGCTAGACCTTATATTGGATTTGATATTATAGCTCTGGTTTCAAAATGGTTCCTTCTTTTAAACAGATAAGCAGAATATATTTTATCGTTATTCCTTCTTGCTATTATTCTTGTATTAAATAATAATTATAATAATAAAACTGTCTTGATTACATCAATCACCTACTTTGTAATCTTGGTAGGAATCTAAATGTTGGTCTTGATATAGAATTTGATTTTTATATTGGAACATGAGAATATATGTGGACACAGACACTTTGCCTGACATGTATGCATGCTACACTTTTATTACCAACCTATCTAAATACATATTTTGTTGTTGATGTTTAAATTCTCAAAACCCTAATATTTCTGATACAGTACAGTATCAGAGACTGGCTCTCTGCTTTTCCAGTTTAAATTTGTAATTCAAATATAAATTTCATGTTATTAGTTTTGTTTACATCACTGCACATGTATGTTATATACAGGATTTTATTTCTTAAAGAAATTGGTTGAGTTTGTGTTTGAACTTATCAAATCTGAGACTGTGTGCATATTAACCCATAATACTGGATTCCAAATGTTTAGTTCAATTTGTTTTTTTTAAATGTAATATTTGAGCTATATACATTATTGTATGTAGGGATATAATGTTAGGTTTTATTTTCTTACATGTTAGGTTGTGGTTGTGATGAACATTGGGTGGATGATGTTCGAATTTCTCCAAAATTCTAAAACTGAATATATGTTAACATTTTAACATTGATTTTAAATGTTTAGTTCAATTTCAGATTTAATATGTAATATTGAACTGTATACATAGCTAAATGTATGGATAGTATGTTAGGGTTTCATCTCTATCATGTTAGGATGTGTTGGGAGCATTGAGTTGGTTGTGATGTTTCAAACCCCTAAAATCTGAAACTGCATTATGTTAATATTACACTGGTTTAAATGTTAGCTCATTTTAAGATTTTGTATGTAAATGCTGAACTAAAACTGGGTTTAACCTTCAATACTAAAGCTATAACCATGTACAAGGACACACACACTCTAACATAGTATACATTGCCATGTAAACCTAACCCTCTCTATGTTATGTTAATAATCTATATAGATATATATAGAGTTTATGCATACATGTTATAATGTATATAGATACATAACTAAATCTTACATATATATATATATATATATATATATATATATATATATATATATATATAATATATATTTTTTTTTTTGTATATATAATATATATATAAATATATATATATATATATATATATATATATATATTTGGTTAGTCATACATGTCATGAGTAAATAGGTTGTGCATTGTAGATTGTTTAACCAATATGCCATGAGTAGTGTAACTTGATAGCTATTGCTTTGAAAGCCAAATCCTCCTATACACTTTCATGTATATTTCACATACACACATACCTACTATCTAACCATATGAACATGTCCAGATACCCATACACACACGAACCACATAACCTTTACATAATGCTGGCTTTTCCCTCTCTAACACTCTCTCTCTCTCTCTCTCTCTCTCTCTCTATATATATATATATATATATATATATATATATATATATATTGTGATTGGATTTCAATGCAATTGACTTTCATTCTTTAAATTTTGATTGTGATTTTTTTAATAGTACCCCTTTATAGATAATTGGTAGTTATCTTTATTTTTTTTTGATAAGTACCAGTTTTTATATAGGATGGTAGACTGCCTTACAGTCTTGATGAATTGTTGTTTCTGTAACTTTTCTAGTTTAGCACCCTAATTGCTTGTGTTGATGCCCTATGACCGTTTTGGTTAGCATGACTAGTATACCTAGATGAGACTTTTACTACCACCATATGTCATGACCCTGTATGCCGTCCTTTTTAATATGATTTGTTTAACTTTTGAGACTTTGATTGTGGGGATTTGACCTAGAAAGAGTATGAACATTTTAATTTCGAGGACGAAATTTTTATAAGTTGGGTAGGATGTGAGCACCCTGAATTTCGGATTGATTTTTTTAATTTTCTGAATGAATTAGTTTCGATAAATAATTATTCTGTTTATTATCTTTAAATGTACTTTTCCGTGCCTTTGATATTTGGAGTGTCAAAGATGTTCATCTCTGAAAACTTTCTTCATGAGTTTTGTAGTGGACAGGATTACCTTCATATTGGTACATAATGTCCCACTCAAACTTGTTCCCCTGTACTCTTTTTGCTTCGTACAACTTCGAGTCGAATTAGACCATTTTATCGTTGATTATTAATTGATTCCCACTCTTTCCTTGATCATATATGCACGTTATCGTGACTTTTAATTTGGGAGCACAAGACCAGTCATTTTCTTGAAACCAACTTCTCATGCATGATCTACTCGAGACACTCTTCACCCATGACCTTCGTGTCCCACTCAGACATACCATCTTATGCTTCGTTTGCTTTGCACAACTTTTGGGTCAATTTAGGCCAATTAATTATCTACCATAATTTGTGACCCGACTTTTAATTTAATTTCGGGGCCCAACATCGATCCAACCTAGCCGACCCCAAATATGGACATGGCCCACATGAAGCCTACTACCCGCATGATACTTGTGTCCCATTTATTGAGCTCCTGCATGCTACTTATTTATCCATGATCATAAACACTTAATTAAATTTAATTATTGTACCATGTCCGATTTTGACCCGACCTGGCTCAACCGAACCCAGTCCAAGCTTCATATTACCCTCTCTCATGACGCCCTCACTTTCCTTGCCCAAAAAATAATATTAAATACCAGTCTACCTATTTTTAATATTCAATGGAAAATTCCGTTTATTAAAAATCCCTAGGAAATATCTAATCCTCATTCAACCCTAGCCATTGGATTTTTCCTATTAATCCTAGCCTTTCAAATTCCTACATGCAAACTCACCCACACCCTAGCCTAGTGGCCGGCCCTAACATTAAGGGAATCCCCTTTTCTCTCTCTATTCCCACTCTCAATTATTACTCCCTCTTTCTCTCTCCCTTCCTAAAAATAAAATTCACACACAGCCACCAGCATCCATTTCCTGAACTCCTCCCCTCCTCATGGCCGAGCGCCGCCGGCCACCAGCCTCCTCATCTTTCCTCCATCTAACCACCAACATTTACTCTACATCACCACCACATCCACTCCACCATAGCCTCCACCAGTTCGCCGCACCACCGCGCGCGTGGCCGCGCACCGCCGTACCCGCCGAGCCTTCGCCGTGCCCGGCCAGGTCGGCCCAGCTCATAGCTGTGCAGCCTCCTGCAGCAGCACAACAGCTGCTGTGAGCATCAGTCGGCGGGAAATGGCCGCGCACGGGCGCTGCCACTGGCCGCCACCGCCGTGGTCGGCCCCCCCCGCGGTGGGCGAACACGGCGACCCTCCTAGGGTGTCGTCTCCCTCTCCGGCGCGACGTATAGGCGATTCGTGCATTTTGCACGAATTCCCGCCGTGACGCGCGCGGAATCAAGTTCGATTGTGTACCCGTCGAAGCGAATTCGTGCACAATTTTTGAGAAATTCGACCGTTGGATCGATGATTTCTTTGCTCTGTCACAATCTCAGTATATCCATCTTCATTCCCATCAATTTTCGTCCATTAATTTTATCGTTTGATACATCAAAACCGGCCACCAAGTTGACCCTTTAAATTGTTTAAATTTTGGACAGTTTTACGGAGCCAACTTCGACGGCTCGTACCTCCTCTACCGCAGCTCCATTTGGCGTGCTACCAGTTCCTGTGCACAACTAGTATAACCCTCTTCTACACTTCCAGTTTCGTTTCATTATGAGCTTGTTTGATTGGTTGAATTCGACCAAAGTTGGCCGTCCGAATTCGTAATTTCCAACTTATAAAATTCTATTTTTGAACACGGGAATCTAGATTTCATTTCTGACACCACCAGTAGACTCGTGGCGCCGTTCTGGCATGTTTTCATATAAAATTTGTTAGATTTGGAGGACGTGGACCCTAGCACGCATTTCGGTGCAAAGCGGGCCCCACAGTCCGGGTCAACGGGTTATTTTGAGATCGGCTCATCGGAATCCAATTCGGATATACCGTTGAGTTTGTATCGTCATTCTGCACTCGTTGACATGTAATTTGCTAGATTTTGGTGGACATTGGTTCCGTCATGCATTTCGGTGCAAGTCGGATACCAATATCCGGATCAATGGATCATTTTGAGATCGGCTCATCGGAATCCAATTCGGATACCGTAGAGTTCGTATCGTCATTCTGGACTCGTTGAAATATAATTTGCTAGGTTTTAGTGGATATTGGTTCCGACACGCATTTCGGTACAAGTCGAATACCAATATCCAGGTCAACGGATCATTTTGAGATCGGCTCATTGGAATCCAATTTGGATATACCGTTGAGTTTGTATCGTCATTCTGGACTCATTGACATATAGTTTGCTGAGTTTTGAGAACATTGGCTCTGGCATGCATTTCCGTGCAAACCGGAATTCCAAGTTCGGTCAACGGACCAAATTGAGATCGGGTCAACGGAATCCAATTCTGGATATACCGTTGGGTTCGTATCGTCATTCTGGTTTTGTGGACATATAATTTGTATATTTTATAGACTTATTTTCTTGTACGTTTTTTGGTACAAAACGGCTCCGACACGGATACCGTTTTTGACCCGAAATTACCTTTTTGCCCTTGTATCCAAATTGGACCGATGGGTAGGCTATCGTAGCTAATTTGACCATTCTGGACACGTTGGCGATGTTTAATTCATCATCCGACAATATTTGTTGATAGTTTCTCTATGTATCACCTTTTTATATATTAATTTTTATAATGTTTGTATTTCAGAATTAGTACAACGAAACTGAGATCAGTCAATTCCAGTGATTATATCGCTAAAATTGACAAGATGGACACGTGGATCACTATGATAAAATTTTTAACTTTACCGTTGATCTTATCTCGATTTGTGTCGTAAGTTTCGACGTACAAATAACGAAGTACATTTTATATCTTTAATAATTAGACTAGAATTGACCCTGTTTGACCAGAGTTGACCAGTTGACCAAAAGTCAACTGTAAGTCAACACTTGACCTAGTTTGACTAGATTGTTGACCGAAGTTGACCTAGAGTTGACTTGACTTGGAAGAGCCTAGAATAATATAGATGCTTGTAGAAATTCATTTATTACAACTTGAACACCTTGTAACCTGTGCTACTTTAAATAGGACTCTGTGGCTTCAGTTGGACCTCTATACCTATCACCTATTCAGATTATCAGGCGAGTACATTCTATGATAATTTCATATCCTGTTTAGGAGTATATTTCCTGCTTTAATACTTTACTTGATGCTGACACGTTGGTAACACGGATTAGTACTATATGGATCTTGTCGTACGATATTATCCCTTAGTGGATACATCGGGTATTTCGTGTTCGTGTACTTTATCATGAGCATCGTGTACTCCTTGTGTTCGTGCTTTTCGTGTACAAATCGTGTGAAATCGTGTATACTCATGTGCTCACATGATCTTCGTGTACGACTATACTTCGTGTATAATAACATAACTTGGCTAGATCCTTGTGTATTGATTGGGACGGGGGAGTAGAAGTGGTTATGTAATTAATCCAGTAAATACTCGTGTACAACGTCTGTAGATTACTCGTGTACAACATCGTACCGTTTACATAACCGTCTTGTACTCTGAATCAAGCACTGATAGTTCTCGTATATATTGTATCTATTTACTTATAGTCTCTTTTTTTTACATCATGTTGTTCTTCAGTTCATGTATCTTACTCTCTAGCATGATTATATTTCCTAGCATGTTATGATTTGTTGAGATGTACTGTACTCGCTCCTGTCCTGACTGGACCTGTTGATAAATTTTACAGATAGCTTGGAGGTTGCTGCTAGCCTAGAGGAGACACAGTAGATGTTGGATAGATAGCTAGAATTTTCTTATTTTATTTTTCTGTTATCTTGAGCTGTATTTACTCTATGGATTACTGTATTTGAGATTTGAGATATTTTCTGGATTTGTGTATCTTAGACACTTAGACTTCTTTGCTGTATTTCCTTATGGATTTTATGTTTTATCTATTTTATCATGCTCTACCTTAGATGTGATTGAGACTGTATTTGCTATGTCACCTCCATTCGGAGTGTATATACTGTACAGGTACCTTTATATTGTTAGATGTTTGACCTAGGACAGCATTCTACCGTCGACACTGCTGCGTAGGTTGGACGTACCACGTCTCGTGCCCTTAATCTAGGGTGCGGGTCGTGACAATTCCCTCCAATGCTCCGAAATAATCATGTGAGGATGGCATCGCTATGCGGAAAGTGATCTTTTGTGACCTCAAAATACGTAATGTACCAACTAGCGGAGGTCTTCCCGTCATATGAATTAATATGAAACGGTTTGTAACGTGGAGGAAAAGGAACATCTCTCCACACAACGGGATATGGTTGCCATATTCTGAGGTCCCAGGAGTCTCGAGCATTGAACATTGCTCGAAGCTCCTGGACTTCCCTCCTTGCCTCCCTGGATTCATCTACAGCTGAAGGAGCGGACGCTGTCACCCAAAGGAGGAGCGGTTGTGTTGGAATCTGTATTGACTGCAGGTCCCAAGCTTGTTTGTCCAGGCGTCCTTGCCGATTGAGTCGGCAAAGCAGCCTTGATTTCGTCTACTGACTTGACCAAGGACAGGAGCATGGCTTCAAGTACTTCTAGACGTTGTCGGTCAATAGGCGCTTCATGATTATCGTCGACCATAAAGACTGTCCGTACGTGGGTAGACATGGAAGGGATCGTAGAAGAGGTGCTCTCCGTGTCGTACCCTCGTACTGAGAAATTGTCGAAGAATGTCGAAATATCTTCCTCCTCGGACTCGGAAGGGGTGCTACCCCCTGTGTAGGAAGCCGCATCATCTTGGCCAAGGCGGTCACCCTCAGGGACATTCACGTCTGTTGTGTAATTCCAGTAGAACGCTACCCCCTGTGTATGCTCTTGGAACACCGGTTGTCGCATATATTGAGGGGACTGCTACCCCTGACTTCATCTACCCCCAGGAAGGTCATGGATGCACCCCCAGGTGTTTGGAGCTTCTTTCTGGATCGAGTACCTAGGTAAACACCCCCTATGGATGTTGGTGGCAACCCTCCAAATGAGAGTTTCCTTGTAGTGCTGGCTGATTGCCGGGCTGGAAGAGCCTGTATTCTTTCCTCCCTTGCCGAGAAGAACCTTATGAGTTAAATTACAGGAGGCGCAAGGGAATTCCTCGTCTCTCGGGATTTGCACATGTTCCTTAAGTTGTTGTCGAACAAGTATTGGCTGGTGTAGTCGTTGAAAAATGGACTGGCGATCTTCAGGTACTGCTGACTTGTCGCAGCAGCAGTTGATGATGACCTGGGTGCAACGACGTCGCAAAAAGGGATCATCACATGCCAAGGTTGCTTCTTTCTCCTTGCGTTTGTGAGTAATCACCTCTCGCAAGTCGATAGCAGACTCATCTACCTTTGCATCTAATTTGTGGACTCGGGTATCCCGAGCATACGGGTGCGTATGTATCATGTTTGCTCCCTGATCTGAGGCTAGTAAAAGCACTTGCTCTCGATCATTGGAGGGAGACTTTTGAGACTCACCCTGTCCGTCAGCCCTGGGGGACTGGATGCGGGTGGTTCTGTAACTTTCCATCAGGAGCCCGTATAATAGTTAACGGTGCCTGCTGACGGTCAGCAACTTGGATAGTTGACTGGGCTTGCTGGGCCCGCACTGTTCAAGACTTCTTCGATTTAGCACCTGAAGGTGCATAATAAGAAGTCCAGATTGGAATATTACACATTCTCAATAGGCCGCATAGAGTCGAGCCCGCATGAGAGACGGTCAACATAAAGCTTCTGACAGGGCCGCATGAGACACCCTATCTGTGGCCAGGATTGGCTGCCGCATGGGCCATCTGCCTGTGGCCAGAGTTGGCTTTTGCATGGGCCATCTGCCTGCAGCCATGGTTGGCTGCCGCATGGGCCATCTGCCTGCGGCCAGAGTTGACTGCCGCATGGGCCATCCGCCATCTGCCAGAGTTGGTTGCCGCATGGGCCATCTGCCTGCGACCAGAGTTGGCTGCCGGATATGCAGACTGCTCATCTCTCTTATACGCCTCTTTCTCGTCCACATGGATTTCCCTTGTGCCCCTAAAAACTCAGCATCGTAGTATTTTCTTTGCTAGATTTGGGGACAGTAGGGTTCTACGTGGTCAGAAGCAAGGTCGTAGAAGAGCTTTGGTCACCGTCTTGGGCCGCAGAAGAAGCTTCTTCGAAAACTTGGTCGAGGGCAACAGTTTTGTACTTCGATCCTACGGGTTCTCTTTGGGTTGGCTCGCTTCAGTGACGGGCTGGCGCTCCCTTCAGAGAGCATTTCTTCGAATGCTCGTTGGTCAAAATGAACCACGAGCATTTGTTGCCTAGAGCCGAGCTTTGACGCATCAGATTGCGTCACCAACTTCTTATCAGAGGAGAAGGATGTCCTAGCAGAGTCGCCATCATATTTTTATTAAATATCAAGAACAAAAATTACAGAGGAATTGAACTTGATTGAAAACTTGCTTGTATAAGAGGAAGCCTAGAAAGAAATCCTAGGAAATAATCTAAGTACAATTGTTTAGTTTTTGATTCTAGAGGGTGACGATAGAGGCTCGGGAAAGTATAGCAACTCTGCCTTACTCCTTGGACTATCTGACACGATCCTTGCTCTTGAAGAAATTGCCCTTCGTAGGTTGCCAGCCTTTTGCATGGGTGCGGTACCCTGCTATTTGTAGTGATAGATATCTTGAGCCGCATAAATGGCCACGTGACCAAGTAGCTACAACAGCACACAAAGACCCGCTCTTTGGCCGCCAGCAGGTGACTTGTTGAGATTTTGTTGCAGCAAATCTGGGTGGTTGAGACTTGGTCAGCCTGCCACGTCCTATCGTAAGATAGGATCAGTTTGCTTGAGTTTTTGAGCCGCATAGGTCTTTCAGTGTTCGGCTATGCTAGGCCGCATAAGACTCATGCGGCTTAAGTTACAGTCTCCCTTAGTCCGAATATAGTTTGGGGAATTTGAGCCGCAAAGATTCTGTATTCTGGGCCGCATACAGCTCATGCGGCTCAGGTTGCCGTCACCCTTGGCCGCATGAAGCGTATGGATTGAGCCGTATAAGGTTCATATGGCTCGGGTCACAGTCCTTCTAGCTGCATGACTATGTCCAGTTTGGTGACATGACATTTTGTCTGATCACGTCTTATCTTCTTTTTGTCAGAGTGTCAACTGTCAGTTTTGTCAGTTTTGACAGAGTTTGTCAACTTTATCAGAAGTGTTGATCAACTTAGCCGCATACGTAACTATTCTTTCTACGGCTCAAATCACTCTGGTTGCAAGATAGTGAAGATAGGCCGCTGGGGGCATGCCAAGTCTGTCATGCGGCTCTTCTTTATGCGGACCAATTTGTCCCAAAGTACTCATGCGGTCAGTTGATCCGCATGAACCTCATATTTTCCATGCTTCTACAGCCATGAACAGGCAATCTACTATCTTAGCAGGACCATGATTGGTGCCGAACATCGGTATAATCCTGTGGAGAAGGAGTGTCTCGCTCTACTCTTCGCCATTCAAAAGATGCACCATTATGTGGCTGGACAGACAATCCACGTCATCTCCCGGGTCAATCCCCTTAGAGTCCTTATGACCAAGCCAGGGGCCCTAAACTCGCGATTAGCCACATGGGCAATACTTTTGACCCCTTATGACATAGTCTTTGTCCCACAAAAGGCAATTAAAGGACAAGCATTGGCCAATTTCTTGGTGGCACATCCTGTACCGGAGACTTCGAAACTCTACGAAGATATCTAAGATGAAGTCCTGAGTCCAATACAGTCTCAGACAATCTTGTTTGGCGTATGTTCTTTGACGGTGCCTCAAGAACAGGACCAAAAGGCGAGATCATTGCAGGAGTCAGAGTGGTTGTTATCACTCCTGACGGTCTGGTCATCCACCGTGCATAGTCTCTCATGGAGTCATGTACCAATAACGTTGCTTCGTACAATGCTCATTATCGGGCTCCAACTGGCTAAATAGTTGGGGGTCAACTACATCGAGGCCTACGACGACTCGAAGCTGATTATCAACCAAGTTCGAGGCAATATGAGGTTTGACACGAAGATCTGGTTCCTTACCACCAGGCGGCAATCGATGTTATTTCCACCTTCACATGGTTCTTTATAGAACATGTACCTAGACTGCAACACTTAGAGGCCGACACACTCGCTGGCCTCGCCGCTTCTTTGGCAGCTCCCGTCGAAACCTAATATACCATCAAGGTGAAGGGACGAGAGCTGGTTTGCCCGAAGAACAACCTATATACGTGTCTGAGTTACTCAGTACAAATAGACACTAATGTTGACATTCGGGACTGGCGATTCCCATTCATAGACTACGTAGTCTACTGTCCTGCCCGAAGACCCGAAGGAAGCGACTTTTATAAAAAAGGGCTCGCTCCGATTCATCTATAACACAGCTACCAAAATATTGTATCGTCTTTCATACGACGGACTCCTCATGCGGTGTCTATCCAAGACTGAAGCACAAGAAGCACTCTGAGAGGCACACGATGGTACCTACGGGGCTCACTAGCCTAGTCCTAAGTTCCAGGACCGACAGTGTCGCATGGGATACTACTAGCCCACTATGATGGCAGACGCCGTTGATTACGCAAAAAAGTGTAGGGTATGTCAATTGCATGCTGACTTCATTCACCAACCTTCGAAGTTCCTACCTCCTACGGCGGTCGCTGGCCATTTGAGGCATGGGGAATGGACATTATTGGGCCGATCAGCCCACCGTCCTCCAAAGGGCACTGGTTCATCTCGCCATCACCGACTACTTTTTCAAGTGGGCAGAAGCAGTACCGCTGGCAGAAGTGAAAACCTAGAATGTGATTAACTTTGTTCAGCATCACATCATATACCACTTCGGAGTTCCTAGAAGGATTATCCATGACAATGGCCCTCAGTTCGTGATCCACGCATTCCATCGGTTATATGATAAGAATCAAATACATAATATAATATCAACGGCTTACAATCCTGTAGCAAATGGACTAGCCGAAGCATTCAAAAGACTATTGTCAAGCTGCTCAAGAAAGTCTTTTCTTCTAACAAGTGCGACTGGAATGAGAAGCTTGGCAAATGTATGTGGACTTACCGTACAACCGTTCGAACACCAATGGGCAACACACCTCTTTTTATGGAAGCGAGGCGGTGCTTCCTTTGGAGATCCAAATCCCGTCTTTACGGGTAACTATCAGCTGACAGACGAAGACAATCAATACCGGCGGCTACAAGAGTTGGAAGCATTGGACGAAAAGCATCTTCTATCTCAGCAACGAATCGAACTTTATCAAGCTCGAATTTCTGGGGCCTTCAACAAAAAGGTCCGAGAAAGGACATTCCAGGTGGGCTACCTCGTCTTATCAGTTGGAAGATGAATGGTAATGACTCATAAGACGCTGGGAAGTTTAAAACCAAGTAGGAAGGATCGTTCGTCGTAGAGACGGTCTACTCTAATGGTGCATACCGACTGGACAAACCTAACGGTAATTTGCTAATGATGTCGATCTATCATGACCCGTACCCGGTATAAGGGTACGAGTGTATAACAGCGCCAGCCTACGCCACAGAATCAGCGGTAGAACGTTGTACTAGGTCACTATCTAACAACTTACACAATTATATAATGTACCTGTCATGAATCTCAACTCTGAATGAAGGACAAGTAAAGATATAGTAAAACTCAATCACAGTCAAACGATAAGATAACACAGAAATCTAGATAACTAATAAGACTAAAAATAACAACTAAATAAACTACTAAATAATAATATCTCAAACAATCTCAAATACAAAGTCAAATATCTTTACTTATTATAATTCAAGTTCAAACATGAAAATCTAGAACAAGTCCTATAACTAGTCATCTGGTCACTCCTGAAGGTCAGGGCTCAGTGTGGTTAATCCCTCCTCAGGTCCAAAGCAAGTAGGACACGTATCTCTACTACAAATATCTGAAAATATCCAGTCATGATAGAACGAGCACACCTCATCTAGAAATCCCAAGTAAATGACAAAGACAATAAAACAGTTATAGGCAGTTATACTGATGAACATGGAAAGTTTGATATAAGTAACGAAATGGAGCCACAGTTTAAAGAACAGGAGAGTAATATGACGAATTAGGAAAGTATGGCAATGAAAATTGTAAAAGTAAAACTAACTGAACTAGAGTAATGTGATATGAGTCCAGACAGTATAATATAGTCAAGTGTGATCCCAGTGTGAGTCCTATACAAGACACTAACTTTGTGTTTTTAAAATACTGCTTTGGACATGTAAACAATAGTGGTAAATACAGCTCATCGCACACTTGGCAAGTGTACGACTGCTATCTTTCCAGATTAGACCAGATGAGATGCTTCCAGATTAGACCAGATGGGGTGCTTCCTGAGTTTGGAACTGTTTACATGTCTACTAGAGTATTTCACTACCCGACAAGTACAAATAAATCCATAAAATGACACAAAAACATAGTACAAGTCCAGCCAAAACAATGATACTAGTAGTGATTCCAGTAAGGGTGATTCCAGTAATAGAGGCCAAACATGTAAAATGAGTGTCGCATGCAATGGATCCAGAAATACCAATCCGTATTGATATAGAATCAAATAGAACTAACTAGAACTAAAATACACTAATCATCAAGTAAATGAAAGAACTATCAGAGAATGTACTCGTCTGATACCTTGAGTGACTAATGTATACAATGTCCAAACTAGAGTCAAAAGATCCTATTTAGAGCAATACATGTTATAATGTGTTCAAAAGGTAATAATTGATGTTTATAATGCATTCTACATGATTCGACGTCATTCTAGGTCAAAGTCAACTTTTGGTCAACTTTGGTCAACCCTCAGTCAAACCAAGTCAACATTTAGGGTTTGGTCCACTGTCTAGTCAAGCTAGGTCAACTAAGCAACACCAAAAATAAAATTCAACAACGAACAAGGAAAGTAGATAGAAACTGTTTGAAACCGAATTTCGATATAGTTTATAATGAGATTCTCAATGGTCATCCCATGAATCTTTCAAGAAATTCTAACTATGATTGAGTATCCTCTAATCCTAATACCTTACTTTCTATACTCTATTACAAGCTCGTGGTAGTACAACTAAGTCGCTGCGCTACCACGATATCGCACAAATGCGAATCTCGACCTACATGAGCCACCACTAAAAATGTGTCATGACCCGCACACAGTGTAAGGGCACGAGACGTGGGTAGGTCCAGCCTACGCCGCAGTTTCGACGGTAGAACATTGTCCTATGTCACAACATCTAACATAGTATAAATGTACCTGTACAGAATATACTCTCCAATCAAAGGACAATACAGGAGGTACAACTCAATCACAAATCTAAGATGGATAAATAGCACGATAAGATAGATATGAAATCACAGAGTGCAATACAACCAGAAGAAATAAGTCTAAGTGTTTAACAATACAAAATCCTAACATCTTAATAATACATCTCATGAAATGACAATAGAAAGTAAGATAAGATAAGCCTAGCAGGCTATCCTAGGCAATAGGGTAACATCCTCACCGCAAGCCGGATCCTCCTGAGGGTCCAGGTCGCAAGTGTCATATATACCAGCTCCGTAATAGGTGGGGCAGAACTCCTCCTCATCCTTTGTAATATTTTTAACAGGTGCAATCAGGACAAGAGCTAATATATAACTCTCACGTTCATATCATGGCAGAAAATATAAAACAAGCCATAGAATAAATATATAAAATGCTGTAAGAAATGTACATAAATAGTAAGAGTGATATCTAAAAACAGGAAATATATGTACGAAAGTAAGAACTGTAAGTGACTAAGTGATTTAGAGCACAATATGGTTATGTAACCGGCTTGATTTGCACATGACTAAGTTACCGAGTTGCATATGACTACGTACTTTAGAATTGATCACATAACTGCTTCTACCCCCCCCATCCCCAATCAATACACAAGGATCTAGTCAAGTTATGTTATGTACATGATAGTTTTATACATGAAGCACATATGAACATGAGAGTACATGAGAGCACATGAGTATTCATGAATAATTAAAGTACAAGGAATACATGATATACATGAAAAACACATGACATAAGTATCCGATGCACCCAAGGGGGATAACATCTCATGAAAAGATTAATATAGTACCAATCCATGATAACAATGTGACAAGATCAAGTAAAGTAGTCTAGAGCAAGAATATAGTCATAGCAAGTATGAAATGATCAGACCATGTACTCGCCTGATATCCTGACTGATAAGAACAGATGCCCGAACCGGAGTAACTGAGTCCTATTTAGAGCAACATAGGTTACAATGTATTCAAGGTATGATAAATAAAGTTTAAAATGCATTCTACATGATTCTAGGCCATTTAAGGTCAAAGTCAACTCTGGTTGTCACCAATTAGGGATATTTTAGTCTTTGTGTGCTAATTTTAATTTTTATTATTTTTATTATTAAATTGATTGGTGTTTTGGTTTTGAGTAGTGCTTTTGGTAGTAGCAATGGTTTAACCTTAGTTAGCCCTGACTAGAAGATTAACCATGTGATTAGAATCCTAGTTAGCTAATTAAATTTTAAATTAGAGCTTTAGTCCATATTAGGAAACAATTATATTATTTTTTAGGCTATTTTACATGTGCTTTTTGGCCTTTTTCCTAATGGGCCTTAAAAGGACTTTGACCATCGCCCATCCTAAACCCTAACCTAACCCTAGCAAACCTGGTCGGCCACAAACAGCAGCCCCCCCTCTTGGAGTCATAAAACTTGTAGCCGTCAAGCTCTTCAAAACCCTAGTTTTCTCCTTCTCCTCTAAAAGTCCATTTTTCTCGTTTCTCATCGAAATCATTCCAAACGAAGTGTGTTGCGACCGTTGGGAGGAGAGGAACCTATGGAGACTTGTTAGCAAGGGATCAGAGGCATTTGACTGGAGGGAATCGACAATCGACGTGTTTGGAGGCATGTTTCATTGAATTTTGACACTCAATAGGTAAATCTCTCAAAACACTTGTTAATTCCATTTTTTTTTCTTTGTAGATGCATCCATATAGGTACCCACGACCTATGCATAAAGTTCGGTAGGTTTGTGATTTCGTTTGATAGCCGTATCGGACACGTGTCGGTCCATTGTAACACGTGTTCGACGAAATGCCACTTAGAACTGAAAGTTGGTATTTTTTGATTATGTTTTCAAATTTCTTGCTGTTATTATTTGAAATAACTTTCGTGAAGACGGTTCTTGATTCGACACGATTTCAGTGTCCGAATCGGACACGGACACACGGACGAGGCCCGTGCATACCCTGCGGTCTGTGCATCATAACTCGACGCACAAAGCTCCTTTTTGTGTAAATTTTATGTACGCATGGGGGAAACCTCTGTCCACATGCTCCTAAAATTTCACGACATTTTTTAAAGCGTGCGTGGAGAAATCCAGCGTGCACGGTTCAGCCAGCACTGTGCACGCGGCTGAAAATTGCCGCTGACACGGCCTTCGTACGCGAACACGACGCGATGGAGACCCATTCCAGGAGCACGAGCACGAAGCCCTAGACCTAGGCTAACCCTAAACGCAACCATGTGGCACGACGTGGCTCGCGTCGCGAGCTACGGACGTCGACTTGCGTGCACGAGACCGCGCGTACGTGCGTACAGCCCCTGCAGTCTGAGTGTAATAAATCGATGGATACGCCACGGTTTGGCTTGAAAGTTTATGGACACGTGGGGGCAACCTCTGCCCACATGCTCGTAAAATTTCATGAAATTTTGTTGAGTATTCGTGAAGTTATCATATTTGCACTGATTCGGCTGACACCGTGCACGCGCGCGTACGTGCCGTACGATACGCACTGACCGGACACGATACGGACACGGGTTTGATCCTGTGAGTACCCGAGCATGTCATACACGTGTACACATTACTATTTGTCAAGTTTTACGTATTATGATTGTGTATCTTGGTTTAGTTGTTGTGTCTTGAGTTAGTTTAGGGTTATTTCAGTTTCGATTTTGGGATATACCCACTTTTCGATTTCAGAGTTAGGATTTGGTTTTGATTAGGGTTCAGTTTGCCGAGGTTTAAACTCAGTTGGTCAGTTGATCATTGATATGGATATATGGTTTTGTTTTTGAGTTGTTTGGATATTATGATATTAAGATTGATATCTCGGATATTGAATATTGGTATATGAGTTGTTGGGTAATTTGGATACTTAGATGTTGAGTTTGGTCGATGGAGTATATAAGTTAGTTGAGTTATTGGTAATAGGATTTGATTCTTAGTTCGACTTTCAGATTTGTAAGACTGGGGTATTAGTATAGGTTAAATTGGAAAGATTGGGTTTTATCTTTGTTAAGGAAGAATGTTACCTATAGTTGGTAGATAGGATTAGAAGGGAAGAGAGTATCAATAAGTGTGTGTGGTTATTTGAGTACACTTAGACCAGAATTGGTGACTAAACAGGAAAGAGTATCAGTTATGTGGATAGGTTGTGTATAGATGTGGGGTTGTCTGGCCTTATATAAGGTATCTATATATAGAGTCTATATATATGTTATGAGATAGGTTATTTAGTGAGAGGTCATAGCCCTACTAGATTTATATATATATATATATATATTATTATATTAAATATATATATATATATATATATATATATTTTTTAAATATATATATATATTATATTATATATTTATATATAAAAATATATATATAATATATATATTATTTTTTATATATTTTATATATTTTTTATATAATCTAGTAGGTCATAGCCCTACTAGATTAATTTTTTTTGTTAGGATATATATATATATATATATATATATATATATATATATATATATATATATATATATATATATATATATATATAGGTCATAGGTATACATATGGTTGGTACTGAGGTATGGATATATGTGTGTACTATGTAAGCACATATACATATATGACATATAGTATACATTAGATAAATATTGTGACCAATATTATATGTGTATAGATATTGAGGTCAAAGATTAGGTGTATGTGGTAGGCTATGAGATACCTTAAGGTAGTTTGGTTATTGGTTAGATTGTGAGATTAGTTACGTATAGAGTTTAACCTAGATAGCATTGACCGAGTTGACCAATAGTCTAAACTAGACCCAATTGACTAGACAGTTGACCAAAAGTCAACATTGAGTCTAGATGTTGACCAATTAGTTTAGAAGTGACAAAATAGGCCTAACTTGGTCGAGTTGACTAGCAAGTTGACCAGGTTGACAAAAGTCAACTTTGGGTCAAACTTGATCCAAATCGACACAACGGACTTAGAATGACTTGATTACTTGTGTTTGACCTAAAATGGGTAGATGGACTAGTTGACTTACAGTTGACCAGGTTTGACCAGAGTTGACCAAGGGTTGACTTTGACCTAGAAGGACCTAGAATCATTTAGAATGCATTGTAGGCTATTCTTATTTCATATTAGACACTTTGTAACCTATGGTTGTTCTAAATAGGACTTTGTGACTCTAGTTTGGACTCATATTCTCATTAAGCATTCAGAATACCAGGCGAGTACATTCTTTGATAGTTCTTTCATTTACTTGTCAATTTCTATATTCCAGTTTTAGTCAATTCTATTTGATTCTCGGTTAGAAATATGGATTGATATTTCTGGAATTCAAGTATACGACACACATACCTTACTTGTCTAGCCTCTATTACAAGAACCACTACAAGAATCACCTACAAGCACCTTCATGTTCTGGCTAGATTTGTTCTCGATTTACGTGTCGTGTTATGGATTCATTCATATTTGTCGGACGAAAAAACTTGAGTAGATATGTAAACATTCCTAAATACTCGAACCACCTCCCTGTAAATTATACAAGAACGATAGCAATCCCATACTTGGCCAGTGTGTGATGTGCCGGATTACTCCTAGCCGTTTACATGTCGACCTCAGTATTTTCAAACACACTGTGAGTGTTGTCAAGAATCTTTACTAGAATCACCACAAGAATCTTACTGGAATCACCACAAGAACCGTTAAAGAATCTCCCTACTTGAATCATTGATTGGAATCACACTTGACATATATTGTACCACTGGACTCATCACATTATTCTAGTTCAGCTAGCTTTTATTTACAGTCTTCATTGACATGATATTCTGTTTCACAGCTTTTACTTTTCTGTTTTTAACTATTGTTTTGCATCTTAAACTGTCTTGAACTTCCATGCTTCATCAATATAACTGTCTATAATTGTTTTACAATCTTTGTCATTTACTTGGATTTACTTGATGAGATGTATTCGTTCCTGTCCTGACTGGACCTGTTGAAAATATTACAGATGTTAGCCCTGAGGATGCATGCACTAGTCGCTATGGATCTGGAGAGGAATTAGCTACCTTTGGCCCCGACTCTCAGGAGTGATCGGGAGACTAGTGTAGTAGACTATTTTAGATTTCTTTACTAGAACTTGAGTTGTTATAATTTGAAAGTTGACTTATTTGGAGTTGTTTTGAGATATTATCATTTAGTAGTTTTTATTTGTATTCCTTTAGTTATAGAATTCTGTTTATCCTGTCGTGCTTAGACTGTGACTGAGTTATATTATTTCTATACTTGTCCTCCGTTCGGAGTTGAGATTTAAGACAAGTACATTATATAATTGTGTGAGTTGGTTTAGATAGTGACCTAGAACAGCGTTCTACCGTCGATTCTGCGGCGTAGGCTGGGCGTTGTTACGCACTTGTACCCTTACACTGGGTGCGGATCGTGACACTGGTCAACTCTGGTCAACATTCTAGTCAAACTAGGTCAAACTGTCTATGGTTTGGTCAATTCTAGTCTACAAGTCGTGTTAGGCCTATTGGGTTCATTTCTAAGTCATTCTAGGTAATACAAGGTATAGGCTAAGGTAACTAGTCAAGTACATATGTATACCATATATACAACCTTATCAAATTAGCTACTAGCCTACACATATCCTATATATAGATTACACTATATACTATATATACATTGATATTATATATGTACACTCTATAACTATACTACCTCAAACCATTACATATATACAAGCTATATATACATACACCTATATACAAACTATATATATATATAGACTTATATAAATCACTAACTGCTAACATATATAACATATACATATAGTCCAACAGGCCCCATCTCCGGAAACTCAACCCTATAACCAACCATACATATATCTCAACTCTTATGTAAATATATTACCATATATATATATATATATATATATCTAATATATATATATATATATATATATATATATATATATATATATATTTATTTATATAGATATTATATATATATATATATAAATATATATATATATATATATATATAGATATATATATATATATATATATATATTAATATATATATATATTATATATATATTAATTATAATATTAAATATATATATATATATATATATCTATATATATATATATCTATATATATATAGATATATATATATATATATATAACTCAACTAACTAACTCAAGGAAAACTAGAAAACCAGTTCAACAACCCAGAGAATGGGATCACAAAACCAATGTTCAAAATATGAGATACTCAACCCTCAAACCCCAAACTCAGGTAACTGCTGAACCCCCAAGCTCAACCACTATATATAATATATATACATATACATATATAACTAAACTAACTAACTCAAGGAAAACTAGAAAACCAGTTCAACAACCCAGAGAATGGGATCACAAAACCAATGTTCAAAATCTGAGATACTCAACCCTCAAACCCCAAACTCAGGTAATGCTGAACCCCAAGCTCAACCCTCACTCAAATCTGGACACACAAACAAATATATATATTATCTATATATATATAATATATATATATATATATATATATATATATAGGTATCTAACACTCATACACCTAACCCCCAAACTGGACTGAACTACAACCTACAGTCCCCAAACAAACTCTACCAACTAAACTCAGAATATCTAAATTAACCCAATATACCATCAAATATTGAATCTCATGAAAACCACATAACCACAGTTCAATACACACATAGCATCACATATGTGCATAACCCAATCTCACAACCTAAATTCGAAAATCCAAATCAAATATAAAACTGGAACATGAGCAGGGGTGGTGTGTGTGAAACGTGTCAACAAGTGAGAGTGTCCAAACAGTATCCAAAAGTCGTGTCCAAATCTATGTATCAGACAACTGTGTTCAAGGGGTGTATGTGTACACTGTGTGGTGCAGAGATGTCGAGTGGTCTAGGACATAGTGTGTCCAACCACGTGACGTGAAATGGTGTTAGAAGGTAGGTGACTGTCACGCAGTACCAAAATACGGGGACGGACGTCGGCCAGGTACACCGTATAAGGTACGAATACGTTATACGGCGATGACGGCTACCAATCTTGCTGGGTATCCTAGATGCAAGTATCTATGGCCTAAATCTGATCTAACATCCACAGGCTATAACAGAAAAATAACTACAAGAGAGAGAATCATATGGAAAGCGGAAAGTACTTATACGATAATAAGGAATTCTACAGTACTGGATAATAGTGTAGACAAGTATACCTTCCAACAGTTCCTAGTATGGTCGGGAACTGAAGCATCCCAAGTCAAGTCTGGAAGATCCACAGGGTCGGTAATAGGCAATCTGAGAACAATCCAGGGTTGGTCAGGCCAACCGTAGCAAGTACCAGAAATGAAGGCTCAAGGACGGACGAAGAAAGCCAGCAAGAAAAAATATGACAGGAATAGCATATGAACAGAAAAGAGGGTAAGGATCGTGCGGTACCAACGCACGATAACAATCCACATCTAATGTAGCTAAATAACCAACAATCATCTCAATCTCCTAACATCCAATAATACCTGCATCGCTAACCAGAATTCGTAGCCTGTCAACGGAACAGTAATCCACCCTATATCAAACAATAACAAGGGAATGAATTATCACGCCGGGGCAGCGTTACGGGCCAGCCAGCTTAGCAAACAACAAGCCAAACAATTATATGAATATGCAGCCACTCAAATGCCTATGGCTGTCTAGGTGGGGGTTGTGTTACCCCAACAGTGCATATAGGAATCCTCAGATCGTGTCGATCTAGCAAGCTAACGGGGCCAAGTATATCAAGACTAGATGAGCATCGATCCTTCGTAAGGCCACTCGGGCTCTACATGTCACCACCTGTCCCTCGTAAGGCCACCGTGCTGAGCATGCCATGTATATAAGGTATAGTAAAGTAGCCGGATACTGCCATCCTCTAATACGAACGGTAATACTATCCGTAGCGGCCAGCCTGCACTCCATGACTAGATGTCTAGGAAGCGGCTAGTACTGCACGATCTCGAGATTTGTTTCCTTCCAATGCTTCTACCAGCTTAAGTTGCCTAGATTATCCATACATTTATCGGAATCACATGCCGTAATCACATGATCATCCTCCTAGATGTCGTAGCTCAGTACGAAACACTAAGTAAGAATCAACATCGGCACCTAGTCCCAATTGCGATCCATCCTTAGTGTCATACAACGAGTAAGCAAGCAATCCTGACCACGCTAAGACTAAGGCCAACTACTAAGGTACCGTATAGGTAATCATATAATATAGCTAGATATCAAGATGGCATCGCAATGCCATATAATCATGGAAGTAGCACCTCAAGTACAGTAGACAAGGGGCATCGCAGTGCAAAATCAGGGCCAGTACCTCAAAAGGTAAGCTGGACTTATAACACGGATACAAGTAGTCATGTCAAGAACAAGGACAAATCTGTCTGTCACATAAAATTATCTGCCCACATTGTGGCATGGATATCAGGTCAAGTACAAGATCAGAACCTCTATTATAATATTCCATCAAGTATACAAGGGAGCCTACAGCTCTAATCATCAAGTCGGCTATCCACGGATCAATCTATCAGGAGTCTCCCATCCATGATGGAGTGAATATCTCGTCAAGAAAGACAATCACCAAATACCAAGCTCATCACTATAAACAATGCTAGGCCCTCTGGCTCACAAGAATCATCTGAATCGATGATCACAAGCTATCAGGAAATAAGTCTCACCACCCGAGATATAGCAAACAAACCAGGTTTTGGGCGCTTGGAGAGTCTAGTAAAAATCATATAATAATACCCTCGATATTTCTCGTTCCGCAAAATATTTACGATCATCAAAATCCAAGAATCCACATAGTCATATATGATCAAATTAGAACATCAAAAAGAAATAGCGACACTATCCAAGAATCCACGTGAGTCTATCGATCAATATCTTGAGATCATACTCTCCATAATACTCAACCCTTAGATATATCCAAAATCATAAATACCGAAACTTAGGACAACTATCAGCCTATCTAGCTAGACTAGGATA
Organism: Iris pallida; assembly: GCA_029216955.1. Taxonomy (NCBI): domain Eukaryota; kingdom Viridiplantae; phylum Streptophyta; class Magnoliopsida; order Asparagales; family Iridaceae; genus Iris; species Iris pallida. The sequence goes on from JANAVB010023800.1 coordinate 13,930,960, forward strand.
ACTCCTAGAATGAATGGTCAGGGGACAAGAATATATTAATTAAATGCCCCAGAAAAGTGGTAAGGATTGCATGAACCGCTCTGGAGCAGATCCACAACCCTTAAACCAAACAAGTACCAGGGTTGCAGACGTCTCTCGGGTGGAATTGCGCTCCTTATGCTATCCGACGGATAAGACAGGGCAAGAGCTAGGCGACTAATCTAGTCAGAGTCTACCTAGCAAGTACTGGAATCAGACCACTATATCTAAAACAAGTAGGCATGAGTCTAGATTAGCAAACCAGAGAAATGGTTCTGTCTAATTCTTCGAACCAAATTCCCCATCGATAATCCTGAAAAAATTCGGTAGAAGAGCAGAGGTCTTCTGTATTCTTCTGGACGGGAGCTCCCAGCAAATTAGGGCTAAATCCACTCGGCACAACCCGCCACAGAATCGCGGGCTGAGAACACTAAGTCTCAGCTTCCAGCAGCACTATCATGCGTACTGGAAACCAAACCATAGCCGAGAACACTAATTCTCGGCCTCCAGCAGCACTACGATGCGTACTTGGCACCAAGCCAACACATTCAACAAGAACCGACACACAGGGCATCAAGACCCACAGTCACAATCCAAGCCACAAGCAGAGTCACAGACATAGTTAGCCAAGGCCGTTACCCGACTGCGAGTCAGACACGGGGCATATGGGGATAATTCCTACATGTGAGTCGTGCTCGTGTCCTCGGAGGTGTGGATGACCCGTCCGAGTTGTCCGATACGGTCGTAAACGGATATCGAACCAAGCTATCCTAAGTTATCATCATGGCAGTTCTACTAACATGCTACACTACTCATTGTTATACATTAACAAATAAAATTAATTAAAATACAACAAAAATCCAGGAGAGAGGGCAAGAGCCATCGATGAACAAGGGGTACTTACCTAGAGGGCTCGGCTAGGTAAGCAAGTCTTCGGCGATCGCGATCCAAGGTGGCACGTCCATCGATGTCCTTGGAACACATAATAAACAATCATTAGAATTAATAATAAAATAGTAACATGAAGCACAAGGATGGCAGTAGGCTATACCGTGTGGGTCCCGTAAGCAGTGCAGGGATCTCGTATGGAAATCGAGACAAGCGGATCGATACGGACACGCAAACGAGACATGCACGTATATCGAGACACGTACGAGAATCGAGATGACTCAAAGATCGAGATAAACATGAGACATAACGTGCACGTAAATCAAGACGTGCACGTAGATCGAGAAAATGACAAATATCAGGATGGCACACGAATCAATGCGACATGTAAATTAAGGCGTGCATGCGAATCGAGACGATATAAGACTCAAGGAGGCACACAATTCAATACGGCACGCAAACTGAAGTGACCAAAGTCCAAGGTGGCACACATACCAATGCGACATGCAAACGATGTGGTTCGGATCACGAGATAGGCACAAAAGCCGCGGCACGAAAACTAAGGCAATGCAAACCGAGATGGCACATGGCCCGAGGCAGTGCAGGGCTCGAGGCATCCTGCTGCCCATAGTAGCACGTAGGTGGTGGGGTGGCATAAGAAACAAGAAAACACGCACACCGAGGTACACGTAAATCGAGATGGCATGTAACCCAAACCACATGGGGCCCAAAGTGTCCCGTTGCTCGAGGCATGTATGAAGCTCGAGACACGTGTCCCGAGGTAGCACAAAAATGACGGGTACGCTCCAACCGAGGTTGTGCTGCCCAAGAAAACATACACTTTGAGACAGCGTGCTGCTCGAGACAGCACGCTGTCCAAGGTGCGTAGAACGAAGCGGCTCGCTCCCCGAGGAGCATACAGCCTGAGGCAGTACTGTGCTCGCGGTGGAGGCGCTGGCCGAGAGAAGACAAAAAGGGAAGGAAAGAGCAAGAGGAGCTCACCGACGACATGGCCAAGTCGAGACGGGCACCGCGGCAGGGAAGGAAGGACAGCAGTGACGTCGCTGCTCCCGTTGGATGGAGGAGATGAGGGCAGCGATGGCTGTGGCTCGCGACGACAGGAGAAAAAAGAAAAGGGGGTGGCGGTGGCTGGAAGTGGTGATGCTGGCGGTGGCGGCATGAAGTGGTGGTGGAGATGATGATGGTAGTGCTGGTGGCCGAACGGAGCGGCCATGGCGAGAGGGGTGGAGGTGATGGCGTCGTTGGAGGTGATGGAGGTCGCGGATGCCATGAAGGCGACGGTGGGGCCATGGAGATTGTGGTGGAGGGAAGCAGTGGTGGTGGTGGTGGAGTGATGAAGATGGTGGTGCTGGTGGTGGATGAGGCCGGGAGGGGGAGGGAGAGAGGAAGATCGGGAGAGAGGGCACGAGAGAGAGAGGGGGCTGGGAAGAGAGTGAGGAGAAGAGAGAGAGTTGAGCGGAGAGTGAGGGAGATGAGAGCTGAGTGGGAGAGTGAAGAGAGAGAGAGAGAGGAAAGGAAATTTGGGGGAGGGGGTGGCTGTGAGCTGAGAGGGGAGAGAGAAGAGAGATGAGAGTTAGGGCTAGGGTTAGGTTTAGGGTGGGGTAGTTTTAGGAAACAATAATAATGATAATGGTGATAACAATAACAATAACAATAATAAAATAAACAAAATAACAAACTCCACCGAGGCCAAGTAGAAATATAGAATTTAAATAAAAGTTTTAAATAAGTACGAAATTTAAAAATCCACTCAAAATACGAATACAATCATATACCTATTTTCAAAATAGGGATTTGACATCCTACCCACCTTACAAAAATTTATCCTAGAAATTTTGAAATTACTAAATTAGGGTTTTCAAAACTAGTACATATATTCCACGAAAACTTTACCCACCTTACAGAAATCAAGTAATACAACTAGAAACGAACAAAATCTCAATATGAAAACATCAAAGGGAACAATGTCTGGCTACATAAATCAACTCACAAGGTAAATCCAAAACACCGAAAGAATCTCGAAAAATCAAAATCTCGTATGCACGAAATAACCCCATAAATCAAAATAAGTATAGAATGTCGAAAACAATGTCAGAAACCTGAATTTCCTACTGCATGAAAATCCGCATAAAATCATAAAATACAGGATATCTGTCTCGAGCCGACGACTGCAGTTTCCTAATATCCGAAAAATGTGTGTCATGGTCATTCCTTGCCACGCCACCCGGAATGGCTGCAAAAGATTCAACATAATACTATAATCGAGCGGCTGCAACTTTTGTTACCACGCCGTCAAGATATACTAGGGTCACCCGGTACTCTTGACAAATACCCAAAACGAATCAAATCCATAAATCAATGTCCAAGTCACTAAAATTTCGTAAAACATCTAATAATATAACAATTCAATCCCAGAAAATAATCCCAAGATCCAGGTCAATCATAAAATAATCCAAAACACCTTCAATAATAACATAAGATAGTTTTTTTTTCTAGGGAATACTCCAAATCCATGACAAAACATATTGTATAGAACTATATCTATAATCAATAAAAAATCTGAAACAGATAATCCTGATTGCGGAAATGTCCCGAGTCAAAGGAGCAGAATTGATACAAGAATATCCACTGGATATTCAATAAATGTCAAAATATCCCATCTCAGAGTCCTGATGAAATCTTCCTTCCATACCAGTCAAGCCAACGCTCGAAGAGGGCGATAATGATTCTAAGTCAACACGAAGTCAACGTACGAAATAGATAACAGGAAATCAAACAAGGTGATACATCGGTAGAGAGCACAGAACCCAAGATAATTAATCAAGTAACCCAATGAGGGAGACAAGACAACGTATCATCTGATAAAATGATCGACATGACCAACCATAGGATCATATCTATCAAACAAGGGTCAGGGGTAGATAACAACGAATAAGACCTAGGCAAGCAAGATAGGTCTAGTTAGAGATGAGGACCAGTTCACAAGTTCAAGAGGGCGAAGGACAAGTGTAACAAGTAGGAATACCAAGAATAGTGGATTGAGATCTATAATCATGTGATACCCAATAATATCTCAAAATGAGACCTGCATGGGCCATCACTAAAATCATGTCATGCCCAGTACCAAAATATGGGGACGGACGTCGGCCAGCTACACCGTATAAGGTACGAATACGTTATACGGCGATGACAGCTGTCAATCTTGCTGGGTATCCTAGCATGTAAGTATCTATGACCTAAATCCGATCTCATATCCACGGCTATAATAGGAAAATAACTACAAGAGAGAGAATCATATGGAAAGCAAAAGTACCATATGATAATCAATTCTACAGTACTGGATAATAGTGTAGACAAGTATACGTTCCCACATTTTCTAGCATGGTCGGGAACTGAAGCACATCCCCCAAGTCAAGTCTGAAAGATCCACAGGGTCGGTCATAGGCAATCTGGGAACAATCCAGGGTTGGTCAGGCCAACCGTAGCAAGTACCAGAAAGGAAGGCTCAAGGACGGCAAAAAAAGCCAGCAAGATAAAATATGACAGGAATAGCATATATAACAGTAAAAGATGGTAAGGATCGTACGGTACCAATGCACGATAACAATCCACATCTAATGTAGCTAAATAACCAAAAATCATCACAATCTCCCTAACATCCAATAATACCTACATCGCCAACCGGAACTCGTAGCCTGTCAACGGAACAGTAATCCACCCCTATATCAAACAAGAACAAGGGAATGAATTACCACGCCGGGGCAGCGTTACGGGCCAGCCAGCTTAGCAAGCAACAAGCCAAACAATTATATGAATAAGCGGCCACTCAAATGCCTACGGCTATCTAGGTGGGGGTTGGGTTACCCCAACAGTGCTATAGAGGAATCCTCAGATCGTGTCGATCTACAAGCTAACGGGGCCAATATATCAAGACTAGATGAGGACCAATCTCTCGTAAGACCACCGGGCTCTGCATGTCACCACCGGTCCCTCGTAAGGCCACCGTGCTAAGCATGCCAAGTATATAAGGTATAGTAAAGTAGCCGGATACTACCATCCTCTAATACGGACGGTAACACTATCCGTAGCGGCCAGCCTGCACTCCATGACTAGATGTCTGGGAAGCGGCTAGTACTACACGATCTCGAGATTCTGTTCCCTCCTAATGTTTCTACCAATTTAAGTTGCCTAGATTATCCATATTTATCCGAAATCACATGCCGTGGTCACATGATCATCCTCCTAGATGTCGTACCTCAGTACCAAAACACTAAGTAAGAATCAACATTGGCACCTATAGTCCCAGTTGTGATCCATCCTTAGTGTCATACAACGAGTAAGCAAGCAATCCTGACCATGCTAAGACTAAAGGCCAACTACTAAGGTACCCGCACAGGTAGTTATATAATATAGCTAGAATATCAAGATGGCATCGCAATGCCATATAATCATGGAAGTAGCACCTCAAGTGCTAGTAGACAAGGGGTACCGCAGTAAAATCAGGGCCAATAAGGGTAAGCTTGACTTATAGCACGGATACAAGTAGTCATGTCAAGAACAAGGACAAATCTGTCAGTCACATGAAATCATCTACCCACATCGTGGCATGGATATCAGGTCCAGTACAAGATCAGCAGAACCTCTATTATAATATTCCATCAAGTATACAAGGGAGCCTACAGCTCTAATCATCAAGTCGGCTATCCACCGGATCAATCTATCAGGAGTCCCCATCCACGAGAGTGAATATCACGTCAAGAAAGACAATCACCAAATACCAAGCTCATCACTATAAACAATACTAGGCCCTCTGGCTCACAAGAATCCTCTGAATCGATGATCACAAGCTATCAGCAAATAAGTCTCACAACCACCGAGATATAGCAAACAAACCAGTTTTGGGCGCTTGGGAAGTCGAGTAAAAATCATATAATAATACCCTCGATATTCTTCTCGTTCTGCAAAATATTCGTGATCATCAAAATCCAAGAATCCATATAGTCATATATGATCAAATTAGAACATCATCAAAGAAATAGCGATACTATCCAAGAATCCACGTGAGTCTATAATCAATATCTCGAGATCATACTCTCCATAATACTCAACCCTCAGATATATCCAACATCACAAATCCTGATACATAGGATAACTATCAGCCCTATCTAGCTAGACTAGGATAACTCCTAGAATAAATGGTCAGGGAACAAGAATATATTAATTAAATGTCGCCAAAAGTGGCAAGGATTGCATGAACCGCTCTGGAGCAGATCCACAACCCTTAAACCAAACAAGGACCAGGGTTGCAGACCGTCTCCCGGGTAGAGCCGCGCTACTTACGCTATCCGACGGACAAGACAAGTCAAGAGCTAGGCGACTAATCTAGTCAAGAGTCTACCTAACAAGTACTGGAATCAGACCACTATCCAAACAAGTAAGCATGAGTCTAGATTAGCAAACCAGAGAAATGGTTCTGCCTAATTCTTCGAACCAAATTCTCGACCGAGAATTCTGGAAAATTTGGCAGAGCCTCCTCTGTATTTTGGACGGAAGCTCCCAGCGAATTGGGCTAAATCCACTCGACGTAACCCGTCGCAGAATTGCAGGCTGAGAACACTAGGTCTCAGCTTTCAGCAGCGCTACCATGCATACTGAAAACCAAACCATAGCCGAGAACACTAAGTCTCGGCCTCCAGCAGCACTACGATGCGTACTGGGCGCCAAGCCAACACATTCAACAAGAACCGCCACACAGGGTGCATCAAGACCCACAGTCATAATCCAAGCCACAAGCAGAGCCACAAACATAGTTAGCCAAAGCCGTTACCCGACCGCGAGTCGAAACGGGGCATATGGGGACAATCCCTACATGTGAGTCGTGCTCGTATTCTCAGAGGTATGGATGACCCGTCGCGTTGTCCGATACGGTCGTAAACCGATATCGAACCAAGCTATCCTAAGTTATCATCATGGCAGTTCTACTAACATGCTACACTACTCATGGTTATACATTAACAAATACAATTAATTAAAATACAATAAAATTTAGCAGAGACGGCAAAAGCCATCGATGAGCAAGGGGTACTTGCCTAGAGGGCTCGGCTAGGTAAGCAAGTCTTCGGCAATCGCGATCCAAGGTGGCACATCCATCGATGTCCTCAAAACACATAATAAACAATCATTAGAATTAAATAATAAAATAATAACATGAAGCACAAGGATGGCACTAGGCTATACCGTGTGGGTCCCGCAAGCAGTACAAGGATCTCGTACGAAAACTGAGGCACGCAGATCGATACGGATACGTAAACTGAGACGTACACGTATATTGAGACACGTACGAGAATCAAGATGACTCGAAGATCGAGATAACATGAGACAACGTGACATAAATCTAGATGTGCAGTAGATCGAGGAAATCATGAATATCGGAATGGCACACGAATCAAAGTGACTCATAAATTAAGGCGTGCACGTGAATCGAGACGGTGTAAGACTCAAGGAGGCACACAATTCAATACGGCACACAAACCGAGCGACACGAAGTCCAAGGTGGCACATATACCAATGCGACATGCAAACCGATGTCGTTCGGATCATGAGATAGGCACAAAGGCCGAAGCACGAAAACTATGGCGGTGCACAAATCGAGATGGCACGTGGCCCGAGGTAGTACAGGGCTCGAGGGGTCCACTGCCCATGGTAGCACGTAGGTCGGGGTGGCATGAGAAACAAGAAAACTTGCACACCAAGGTACATACAAATCGAGATGGCACGCACCCAAACCACACGGGGCCCAAAGCGTCCCGTTGCTCGAGGCGTGCACGAAGCTCGAGACACGTGTCTCGGTGTAGCACAAAAAATGACGGATGCGCACCAACCGAGGGTGCGCTGCCCAAGACAATACGCTGCATGAGACAGTGCGCTTCTCGAGATAGCACGCTGCCCAAGGCACACAGAACGAAGCGCTCATTCTCCGAGGAGCACATATCCCGAGGCAACACTGTGCTCGCGGTGGAGGCGCTGACTGCCAGAGAGATAGAAAGTGAGGGAAAGATCAAGAGGAGCTCACCGATGGCGTGGCCAAGTCGAGGCAGGCTCCGTGACGGAAAAGAAAGGACAGCAGCAACGTCACTGCTCCGCTGGACGGAAGACGAGGGCAGCGATAGCTGCAGCTCGCGGCGCGGAGAGAAAAGAG